>QXTE01000133.1:801192-822330 GCA_003942145.1 Platysternon megacephalum
GAATACTGCGTACAGATGTGGTCTCCTCATCTCAAAAAAGATATACTGGCATTAGAAAAGGTTCAGAGAAGGGCAACTAAAATGATTAGGGGTTTGGAACGGGTCCCATATGAGGAGAGATTAAAGAGGCTAGGACTTTTCAGCTTGGAAAAGAGGAGACTAAGGGGGATATGATAGAGGTATATAAAATCATGAGTGATGTGGAGAAAGTGAATAAGGAAAAGTTATTTACTTGTTCCCATAATATAAGAACTAGGGGCCACCAAATGAAATTAATGGGCAGCAGGTTTAAAACAAATAAAAGGAAGTTCTTCTTCACTTAGCGCACAGTCAACTTGTGGAACTCCTTGCCTGAGGAGGTTGTGAAGGCTAGGACTATAACAGGGATTAAAAGAGAACTGGATACATTCATGGAGGTTAAGTCCATTAATGGCTATTAGCCAGGATGGGTAAGGAATGGTGTCCCTAGCCTCTGTTTGTCAGAGGGTGGTGATGGACGGCAGGAGAGAGATCACTTGAACATTACCTGTTAAGTTCACACCCTCTGGGGCACCTGTTGGTAGACAGGATACTGGGCTGGATGGACCTTTGGTCTGACCCAGTACGGCCATTCTTATGTTCTTAACAGTGCCCAGTGCTCTTGACTAAGGGAAACCCACAGCCCTCCTTCTCAGGCTTGAACTGTTTTTCTTCCTCATCCCTTTGATTCATCCTTTACCAGTTCCACGCAGGGTGCCAACAAAGTCTGTCACAAACAGAATTCAATGGTATCTCTCCCCTGATAGTCCCAAACACACAGTTTTTACACCACTTTTAAACTGAGCCCAGCCCAGTTCCTCCTTCCCAAGGGGTCTGCCTTCCCTTTTCTAGTTCAGTTGCTATTCCCAAGTTTTATCTAGCTGAAGCTCAGCCTTCTGAGTCTAGCTTCCAAACTCCCCTAGTATCAGGATCTTTCCTATAGGAGCCTTTTTTACTCTCCACAGCTTCCTACGCTCCCAGGTGTATTCCCCTATGGCTCTTCACTAGCCCCATCAAGGCTGTGAACAAGGCACAGATGGGCTGGAGCAGTTCCCTCTTAAAGGACCTAGTCCACCCTGTGATAAGCATTAGTCTACTAGTAACTTGAAGCAAACTATCCTGGTTAGTAATTCTAGAATTAGAAAGTGCCATTAGGTTGCACATGCATCACTAGTTAATGCCATTTTGCACCACAAATCTAAAAATGTGTTTTTATATAAACATGTTGAACCAGATTTTGTTCTGCTATAGCCTCTTCGGACTGTTTCGCCAGTGAGCAGGGCCTCCCGGGGGAGGGGGGGGGGGCAAGTGGGGCAATTTGCCCCAGGCCCCGCAGGGGCCCTGCGAGCTGTGGCCCGTCGGCGGGCCTGGTCTTTGGCGGCATTTCGGCGGCGGGCGGTCCTTCAGTGCTGCCGAAGACGCGGAGCGACTGAAGGGCCCCCCGCCGCCGAAATGCCGCTGAAGACCTGGACCACTGCCGGGTGAGTACAAGCACCGCAGCTCTCCCGCTTTGCCCCAGACCCCCTAGCCAGTCTATCCAGGAAAGATATTCCTCTTGTGTAGCACCTCTATATCAACTTTCTGTACAGTTCTTGCTCTAAGAGGCATGATGAGGGAAGAGGGACATGGCAAAAGTGTCAATATAGTCTGACTATTCCAGTCAACTAGGGCAGCCTCCTGAGGCCATAGGCAACAGAGTTTAAGTTAGAGCCAGAAATGGTTGATGAAAGTGGTAAGAGGCATAGAATGATTTTCATATGAGGAGAGACTGAAAAATCTGAGATTTAGTTTAAACAGGAAACAAGTAAGAGGAGACATGATAAAGGTGTACAAAATAAGTGGGATACAAAAGGCAAATCAGATTCTGTTATTCTCTCATAATACAACAAGGGGACAGTCAATGATAACTGAAAGGCAACAAATTTAAAACCGATAAAAGAAAATATTTTATACATAATGCATAACCAATCACTGTGGCCAAAAACCTTAGTAAGAGTCAAAAAAAGATTGGACACATATAAAAAATAAAATAGTTACATTAAGCATGATGCAAATTTAAATACATTAGGGATATAAAACCCTCAAGTTTCAGGACAGAAACCCAGCCACTAATTGGTGAGGTTTAGGAAGAAACCACCCCTAAATAGCAGGGTTTAGTTTCACTGTCCTTCCTACAAACAACAGGGGACGCTAGAGAACAAAGCCCTACTTCAGGAAAAAAAGCCTGGTAATCTATTTAAAGAGAAGCAGCACAAAAACGTCTTTTCAGAAAGACCACAGATCCTCAAGCTGCTTATTCAAAAAAGAGTTCACAACACAAAGCAAGCACAGAAAAGCACCTACACATGTAGAATACTCCTTCATAATTTGTGTTTGTGCATTCACATACCACAACTGCATACATAAATCACTGTAACTGTGCTCACAAGTGACCAGTTAAATAACTAACTGGCCATCTGCCTGCACTGTGGCAACAGCACATATATATGTTCATTTGCTGTAACTGTCCACACAAATTAGGCACATGTCATACATTGCTGAGATGATCTGCTTGTTGGAATAAGTAGGCACACATTGCTTTTAGGTCACATTCGCCACCATTTGTGATGCTGTAACTCAGGGGTCGGCAACCTTTCAGAAGTGGTGTGCCGAGTCTTCATTTATTCACTTTAATTTAAGGTTTCGCGTGCCGGTAATACATTTTAATGTTTTTTAGAAGGTCTCTATAAGTCTATATATTATATAACTAAACTAGTGTTGTATTGTAAAAAAAACAAGGTTTTCAAAATGTTTAAGAAGCTTCATTTAAAATTAAATTAAAATGTTGATCCTACGCCGCCAGCCTGCTGCTGGTCTGGGGTTCTGTTCACCTAGGCCGGCAGCGGGCTGAGTGGGGCCTGCGGCCGGGACCCCGGCTGGCAAGGGTCCGGCAGCCAGAACCCCAGACTGGCAGCGGGCTGTGCGGGGCCGGCAGCTGGGACCCCCGACTGGCAGTGGGCTGAGCGGCTCAGCCCACTGCCACTCAGGAGTTCCATCCGCCGGCTCCTGCCAGCCGGGATCCCAGCTGCTGAACCCACTCAGCCTGCTGCCGGTCTGGGGTCCCGGCCCTGCCCACATACAGTGGGTACCTACCTTCTCCCTGGTTCTGGCCAATTCTCTTCCTCTCTCTGCACTGAGCTGAGGGTGGGAGTGCACTGAGCACAGGGCTGGGGGTGAAGGGTCTGGCCAGGAGCTAGAATGAGGGAGGGGGCTCAGGGTTGGGGCAGGAGGTTTGGGTGTGGGGCACTTACCTGGGCAGCTCCCATTNAGTCAAACAGAGGGCTGGGTGTGTATGAGGGGGGCACAGGGCTCAGGGCACGGGCCTGGTGGGGGTGCGGGGCTCAGGGCAGAGGGCTGTGTGTGTGTGTGGGGGGGGGGGCTTCAGGGCAGGGGACTGAGGTATGTGTGCCCCTATTCCACCCACCTGCCCCCGCTTCTTCTCCCATGCCCCATCCAACCCCCCCCCTGCTCTGACTGCCCCCTCCAGAGACCTCTCCCGCCCCTAACCTCAGAACATTACCAAAAAAAAAAGTATTTAGAAATATAAAATATAAAAAATATCATCACTCTTCAGTCTCTTTTTATTAATGGGCAGCTTTCCATACCTATGCTTTGTCTTTTTACTACATCATTTGTCTTTCAGAAAGTTTATCTCACTTACTTTAGTAGCTATTGCTATCTGATGACTCTTGAGCACTTAAAATCAAACAGCTTCTCTCTTGGGAAGACACTATTTAAATTAAGCTATTTTCTCTAGAAATCAATGCTATTTTTGGAGTCATGTTTTAGAGTAGATCCATATTTCAAAATCCCAGCTTCTCAAGCTCAGCAACTACCTGAAAACAAATCCTGGGTGCCAAGACTGGACATTTGTGCAAATCACATTGTCATTGCAGTCCAGGTTTATGGGAAGATAGCATAAAATAAATTGAATTTACTAAAAAATTAAATAGCACAGGGAACACTGTAGTATCCACTATCATATTTAATGCAACAAAAGCCTTAATTTTTTTAATTTATGTGAAACTGCTGTGGGTACTCCACTCTACTGCACCCAGTCTACTCCAATCCACTGTGCTGCAGAAATCTAGGGACCTTGTTAGAACCATAATTTAGACCCACCTTCCTGCACCGGTTGTGCAATTGATTAGCAGATAATAGAGCTACAGGGAAGTGGGTGGCATGTGAAGGGTGCAGGGCAACGCATTGCATTGAAGCTGGTGCGTGTTGATAGGGTGCAGGTCAGGATGCCACAGTGCAGTGGGTATAAGGCTGTACAATGAGGGGGGGCTACGCAGTGAAGAATTAGCCAGATTATTAAAGTGGCGCATAATAATACCAGTTTATATGTTAGGGGCGGGCCTGGGCCGGCGCTGGATGGAGGGTAGGGACAGCTCTGGGCAGGCGCTGCCTGCGGCCCAGCCCCTCCGGGTCACTCCACCCCCAGCAGAGGCGGGGCCGACGGTGGTGGGTTTCGCGCTCTGCCCGGATTGGGCGGCAGGTCGTTGGTTCCCGCCGCAGCCATGTCTCGGCAAAGCACCCTGCTCCGCTTCTTCCCCAAGGCCCGGGCGCCAGGCGTCGGTCCGGCCCAGGCCCCTGCCCCTTCCCCTCCGGCCGCAGCGAGGCGGAGGGGCTGGGCCTCCAGCGAGGCAGCCGGGGATGAGGCAGCCCTGGCTCCCGGCGGCGGCGCGGCGGAGATGGGACAATCCGGCGGAGTCGAGGCCCAGGGGGCGAGGAAGGGGAGAACCAAGGCCGCCCGGGCCCCCAGGTAACCGGGCAGGCGGGTGTGTGTGGGTGCTTAGCACTGTTGGTGGTTGGGGGCACGAGGTGCCGGGGGCATTGGCAGGGATGCGAGGGGCCGGTTGGCGTTGGGAGGATGGCGCGAAAGGGGCTCGGTTTCTGTGCTTTCTCTCAGCACTCCCACCAGATGGAGCCAGTCCTGCGGCCTCTCCCGAGTGCCGGGGTGGGACAGGCTCCCGGAGGTACTTGGCGGCTCTAAAGTCTTATACACATTCACATTGTGTCTTCCCCCTCCCCTCCATCTGTAAACACCCCATCATCTCACAGCGGGATTGTGAAGATGAATACGGCAGTGATAAGCGCCATAGATAGGATGATCAGATAGCAACTGTGAAAAAACGGGCCAGGGGGTGGGGGCCTATATAAGAAAGTCCCAAAAAACGGGACTGTCCCTTTAAAAATGGGACATCTGATCACCCTAGCCATAGCGAAAGCCATGAAAAAATTAATAATAGTGTTCAGAGCAGGGTTTGAATAGTGTGCAGTAACTAAGGGCTTATCTACACCAGTGGTTCTCAAACAGGGTTCCGGGGTCCCCTAGGGGCCTCAAGCAGGTTTCAGAGTGGCCTTCAAGCAGGGCCAGCATTAGACTCCCCGAGCCCTGCCACCCGGGGCTGAAACCTGAGCAATGTAGCTTTGTGGGGGCCCCAGGCAGTTGCCCTGTTTGCTACCCTCTAATGATGGCCCCCGCTTTTACCGTATATGCAGAAAACCAGTTATTGTGGCACAGGTGGGCCGTTGAGTTTTTATAGCATGGTGTGTGTGTGGCTGGGGGGGAGGCTCAGAAAGAAAAAGATTGAGAACCTCTGATCTACATATACTACAGCGCTGCAGCACTTTAGTGAAGACCCTATTACAGGGACAGGAGCCTATCAGCTGTAGTTAATCCACCTCCTTGAGAGACAATAGTCAGGTAGCACTGTCTACACTGGGGGTTAGGCGGATTTTTCACAGCGCCAAGCAATGTAATTTCACCAATGTAAGTTTGTAGTGTAGACCTGTCCTATAGCCACACACTGAATAATGAGAAAACAAAATATTGAATAGCTGCTTATTTAGGGTGACCAGATGTCCTGTTTTTAAAGGGACAGTCCTGTTTGGGGGACTTTTTCTATTATCCCCCTATTACCCCTCACCCCCATCCTGTTTTTTCACAGTTGCTATCTGGTCACCCTATTCAGTGAGAACCATCCATCCTGTATGCTGAATGAGATGAGGGTGCTGTCGAAATAAAATGTGATCATTTTAATTACTGTATTATAATGCATGGGGGCTGATTTGAAATTGCAACTGTAATACTGGCATTTCCTAACTTTTGTGATCTTAGTGTTTTAAACAATTTTTTATGTATAATTATGTTAAAGATAATTCTCCAGATTCTCTAGATTCTAATTCTGTCCTCTAAATGCTAGCAACTCCTCCCAGTAACTCCTCCAGTAAGTCATCCAGGTTAATGTTGTTTCATTGTTACGTTGCTGATCAATTAGGGAACATGCTCATTTAAAGTTATGCAATGCTCCCTTCTAAGGTAGTTTGGCAGCCGCCTGCTTTGTCCACTGCTTGCAGGAAGAGCAGCCCCTTGCAGCTAGGTGGGGGCTTGTAACCAGGGTGGACCGGCAGCCCCCCATCAGCTCCCCGCTGCCCTAAGTTCCCTGTGCTGCAGCTGCCCAGCAGGCTATTAAGGTAGTTCAGTTGTCCCTCCCCCCACTGCCATGTGCTGCTCCTGCCCTCTGCCTTGGAGCTGCTCCCAGAGACTCCTGCTTGCTGTGCAGGGGGAAAGGGGGTGTCTAATGTCAGGGTGTCCCCCTCCCCCCTGATCCTGCACCCCGCTTACCCCTTGTCCATATAGAGCAGGGAGCTGCCTCAGCTTCCTGATCCACTTAAAAAGACAATGCACTTAAGAGTGGGTCAGCTTACTTAAAGGGGCAGTGTGCATCTCTCTCTCTCTCCCACACACAAGGTATGTGTCTGTCTCTGTCTGCTATGCTGTCTCCCCTCCCTTGTGTTCATGCTGCCTTGTGTGAGAGGCTACATTAACAACAATGTGTTAACCCTTGAGGGCTCAGGGAGCTCATCATTTAGCAGCAAGGCATTCCCTGGGAAATATCCCTCCCTCTTCCACCCTCTAACTTCACCACCTCAGCCAAGCTTCACAATCATCATAGCTGTGAACAGTATTAAATTGTTTAAAATGTATACTGTGTGTATATCTATATAATATATAGGTTTTTTTGTCTGGTGAAAAAAATTTCCCTGGAACCTAACCCCCCCCCCCCATTTACAGTAATTCTTATGGGGAAATTAGATTCGCTTACCATCGTTTCGCTTAGTCGCATTTTTCAGTAACATAACTACAATGTTAAGCGAGGAGTTACTGTAATGTACAAATTTACAGTGGGGTACACAAACCTTTTATGTAATCTCACCACTTTCAGATAAAGTATGTGTCTTTTTTTAATACAGAAAGTCCATTTTCACTGAAACTGGCTTGTTGCTAGTAATTAGCCAGTACTGGAAATAAACTGCTATTGTGGATGGAATAAAACTGTCTTTTTGGGGGGAAGGACTTAAAACGGCTTTGAAATAATTTCTTACAGCGCTTTGTGAAAATCATGTTCAAAGAAACAGTGAATAGCCATTTGTGAAGAAACAATTTTTCTTCTAGCTTAAAGAAACGGTGGTGAATCAATTAGCATTTAGTTAATCTTTCCTGAATATTGTTGCTTGTTTGACTGATGTCTTACTATATGCTATAAAATCTGTGCTAATCACTGGATTCCAGCTTTTGCTGATTTGAAAAGCAGGCCTTTATTTTCCAATTTTTTTTCAAGTCCTCAGCATCCAACAGTCCTATTTCTGTTAGCTGCTGAGATTTTTTGAAAGTTCTAGTCACTTCCCTTAGGTATCTTAGTGAGAACTGAGTTCTGTTAAAAATCTGTTCTTAATTGCGTCTGCCAAGTTCTGTTCAGTAAAAGTGTTTGCATGTAGAATATAACTGTTAACCCAAGAGCAACCAAGACCTGCTGAGACCAACCCAGTCTCTCTAATAGCTTCTGATAAATAGTTTGACTTAGAAGTAGTGCTATAACTTTTATGAAGGGACTGACTTAAAGATTGGGGATTTTTTACCTGTTAATCAAGTTCTGTCTCTGTGTTTGCAGTGTCTCCTGTGATTATTCACCTGGTGATTTGGTTTGGGCCAAAATGGAAGGGTACCCCTGGTGGCCATGTCTTGTTTACAACCACCCAACTGAAGGAACACTAGTCAGAGCGAAAGGAAAATCCTCTCGTGTACATGTACAATTTTTTGATGACAGCCCAACAAGGGGCTGGGTTAGCATTAAATACTTAAAGCCATATAAAGGTAAGAGGTGTAACTTAAATATTTGAAAAGGGAACTGGAGAGAGGCAGTTTGGTCTAAAGGAATAAACACTTCTGCTGACGTTCCTGTGTGGGGAAAACTCCATTTCCCACTGAATGGAAACTCTTTTTTTTTTTTTTAAGGGTTTGTCCTTTTTTGCTTATTCCAGATATAGAAAGTATATATTTTGTAAAGATTTTCTATTTGTTTTTATTACCCTAGAAATATCAGGAATGTCAAGCCTGGTCTTTCCTGATTTTGCTGGGGGACCTTGGGAGGTCTCAAGGATTGCTATTTGTCTGAGAACAATAGACTAGATGTAGGATTAGACACACATTGATTAAATAATTTGTTAACCATATCAGTTCTGGTGATCCTTAAGATTTTGGCTGGTTTAGCTAAGTACAGCTTTGATTTCTTCTAAATTCATACATTGTATTAAAGTTTTATGGTAATATTAGAAAATACAGAACAGATTAAATTATAGTGTTTATATTGTTTCAAAGAATGAATATAACTAGGGCTGTCGATTAATTGCAGTTAACTCGTGATTAACTCAAAAATTAATCGTGATTGATCAGTTTTAATCGCACTGTTAATAGAATACCAATTTAAATTTATTAAATATTTTGGATGTTTGTCTACTTCATGTGTACCGTATTCTGTGTTGTAATTGAAATTGTATATTTTTATTACAAATATTTGCACTGTAAACAAAAGAAATAGTACATTTCAATTCACCTCATACAAATACAGGCAGTCCTCGACTTTACAACGTTTGACTTAGGATGAACAGCACTTACGACGGTTCTGAATTGACACCCTGATTCGATTTATGACCACTGGTTTTGACATTGTGTCCCGCAATGGAGTGGATTGCGGTTCCTATTACAAGGTTTCAACTTATGACGCAATTTTCAGGAACCAATTGTGTTGTAAATCTGAGGATTTCCTGTACTGTAGTGCAATCTCTTTGTTGTGAAAGTGCAACTTACAAATGCAGTGGTTTTTTTTGTTGTTGTTACATAACTGCACTCAAAAACAAAACCATGTAAAACTTCAGAGCCTACAAGTCCACTCAGTCCTACTTCTTGTTCAGCCAGTCGCTAAGACAAACAAGTTTGTTTACATTTACAGGAGATGCTGCTGCCCGCTTCTTCTTCTTTACAATGTCACCAGAAAGTGAGAACAGGCATTTGCATGGCACTTTTGTAGCTAGTATTGCAAGGTATTAGAGTGACCAGATAGAAAGTGTGAAAAATTGGGATGGGGGTGAGTGGTAATAGGCGCTTTATTTAAGAAAAAGCCCTGAATATCGGGACTGTCCCTATAAAATCGGGAGATCTGGTCACCCTACAAGGTATCTACATGCCAGATATGCTAAACATTCGTATGCCCCTTCATGCTTCGGCCACCATTCCAGAGGACATGCTTCCATGCTGATGACACTCATTTAAAAAAAATGCGTTAATTAAATTGTGACTGAACTTTTTGTGGGAGAATTGTATGTCCCCTGCTCTGTTTTACCCTCATCTGTCATGTAAATATATTGCAATGCCGGCTACAACAGTGCCATGAGAACACCTGTTCTCACTTTCAGGGGACATTGTGAACAAGAAGCAGGCAAAATGTAAACAAACTTGTTTTGAGCGATTGGCTGAACAAGAAATACGACTGAGTGGAGTTGTAGGCTCTAAAGTTTGCATTCAAAAATAAAACCAAATTAGTTATTTTTTGGACATAGTATTTTTCAATTCACCTCATACAAGTACTGTAGTGCAATCTCTTTATCATGAAAGTTGAACTTACAAATGTAGAACTATTTTTTACAGTGCAAATATTTGTAATAAAAAATAGTGAGCACTGTACACTTCGTATTGTGTGTTGTAATTGAAATCAGTATATTTGAAAATGTAGAAAACATCCAAAAATATTTAAATAAATGATATTCTATTGTTTAATTGCATGATTCATTTGTTTAACTATTTTTTATAATTTTATTTTAAAAGCTAACGACATACCTTATTTTTCTCCCGTCTACATGTAAATTGAAAAATGCTAATATATTTTCTAACTCTGTATTTGACTCTTAAATTTATTTTCTATGGGGAAGATATATTAAAAATTAAATACAGAAGATGTAGATGCATTTCACGCCAACAATTATATGTTAAATTATTGGGCAATTTTCATTTTTTTTATAATGGGTGTATAAACGAAGGAATACTTCAGGGAGGTGCAATGTAGTTGAGTGTGCATGAATGGAAAGGCATAACTACTGATATCTGTACCTGAGAGGTAAATATGAATTAAGTTCCTGCTTTGAATAATTAAGCAACTGTCCAAGTTCTGAATTGTTTCACTGACTTAGCACAACCAATTCCCATAGTCTGTAACTCGCATATTAACCTTGACTGGCAAATTGATAAAGGACTTGTACCAAGGACTGTTAGTTTTATACTGATATCAAAATTACATAGTCAAAATAGAATAGGAGTACTTGTGGCACCTTAGAGACTAACAAATTTATTGTAGCATAAGCTTTCGTGGGCTACAGCTCACTTCATCGGATGCATGTTGTAGAAAATACAGAAGGAAGATATATATATATATATATATATACACATGAAACAATGGGTGTTACCATACACATTATAAGGAGTGATCAGTTGTCAGCAGGAGAGAAAAATAAGTGTTTGTAGTGGTAATGAAAATGGCCCATTTCTAGCACTTGACAAGGAGATATAAGGAACTGGGGGGGGGGGGGAGATAAGCATGGGGAAATAGTTTTACTTTGTGTAATGGCCCATCCACTCCCAGTCTTTATTCAAACCTAATTTGATGGTGTCCAATTTGCAAATTAATTCCAATTCAGCAGTCTCTCGTTGGAGTCTGTTTTTGAAGTTTTTTTGTTGTAATATTGCGACTTTTAGGTCTGTAATCGAGTGGCCAGGGAGGTTGAAGTGTTCTCCAACTGGTTTTTGAATGTTATAATTCTTGACGTCTGATTTGTGTCCATTTATTCTTTTACGTAGAGACTGTCCGGTTTGGCCAATGTACATGGCAGAGGGGCATTGCTGGCACATGATGGCATATATCACATTGGTAGATGTGCAGGTGAACGAGCCTCTGATAGTGTGGCTGATGTGATTAGGTCCTATGATGGTATCCCCTGAATAGATATGTGGACAGAGTTGGCAACGGGCTTTGTTGCAAGGATAGGTTCCTGGGTTAGTGTTTTTGTTGTGTGGTGTGTGGTTGCTGGTGAGTATTTGCTTCAGGTTTGGGGGCTGTCTGTAAGCAAGGACTGGCCTGTCTCCCAAGATCTGTGAGAGTGATGGATCGTCCTTCAGGATAGGTTGTAGATCCTTGATGATGCGCTGGAGAGGTTTTAGTTGGGGGCTGTAGGTGATGGCTAGTGGCGTTCTGTTACTTTCTTTGTTGGGCCTGTCCTGTAGTAGGTGACTTCTGGGTACTCTTCTGGCTCTGTCAATCTGTTTCTTCACTTCAGCAGGTGGATATTGTAGTTGTAAGAACGCTTGATAGAGATCTTGTAGGTGTTTGTCTCTGTCTGAGGGGTTGGAGCAAATGCGATTGTACCGTAGAGCTTGGCTGTAGACAATGGATCGAGTGGTATGGTCTGGATGAAAGCTGGAGGCATGTAGGTAAGTGTAGCGGTCAGTAGGTTTCCGGTATAGGGTGGTGTTTATGTGGCCATTGTTTATTAGTACTGTGGTGTCCAGGAAGTGGATCTCTTGTGTGGACTGGTCCAGGCTGAGGTTGATGGTGGGGTGGAAATTGTTGAAATCATGATGGAATTCCTCAAGGGCTTCTTTTCCATGGGTCCAGATGATGAAGATGTCATCAATGTAGCGCAAGTAGAGTAGGGGCGTTAGAACAACGCTTCCTCAGCTCTCGTCCCCTAAGTCAGCCATAAAAATGTTGGCATATTGTGGGGCCATGCGGGTACCTATAGCAGTGTCGCTGATTTGAAGGTACACATTGTACCCAAATGTGAAATAGTTATGGGTGAGGACAAAGTTCAGCCATCAGGTTTGCCGTGACATTATCGGGGATACTATTCCTGATGGCTTGTGGAATGTTCCATCTTTGTGTGGAATGTTGCTGTAGAGGGCTTCTACATCCATAGTGGCTAGGATGGTGTTTTCAGGAAGATCACTAATGGATTGTAGTTTCCTCAGGAAGTCAGTGGTGTCTCGAAGATAGCTAGGAGTGCTGGTAGCGTAGGGCCTGAGGACGGAGTCTACATAGCCAGACAATCCTGCTGTTAGGGTGCCAATGCCTGAGATGATGGGGCGTCCAGGATTTCCAGGTTTATGGATCTTGGGTAGCAGATAGAACACCCTTGCTCGGGGTTCTAGGGGTGTGTCTGTTCGGATTTGCTCTTGTGCTTTTCCAGGGAGTTTCTTGAGTAGATGGTGTAGTTTCTTTTGGTAACCCTCAGTGGGATCAGAGGGTAATGGCTTGTAGAATGTGGTGTTGGAGAGCTGCTTAGCAGCCTCTTGTTCATATTCCGACCTATTCATAATGACAACAGCACCTCCTTTGTCAGCCTTTTTGATTATGATGTCAGAGTTGTTTCTGAGGCTCTGGATGGCACTGTGTTCTGCACGGCTGAGGTTATGGGGCAGGTGATGCTGTTTTTCCACAATTTCAGCCCGTGCACGTCGGCGGAAGCACTCTATGTAGAAGTCCAGTCTGTTGTTTCGACCTTCAGGGGGAGTCCACCCAGAATCCTTCTTTTTGTAGTGTTGGTAGGAAGGTTTCTGTGGGTTAGTATGTTGTTCAGAGGTGTTTTGGAAATATTCCTTGAGTCGGAGATGTCGAAAATACAATTCTGTGGTGACCTAGAATCCTATCTTCTTCGTGGGGGTGGAGGGGCAGAAGGAGAGGCCCTGAGATAGGACAGATTCTTTTGCTGGGCTAAGAGTATAGCTGGATAGATTAACAATATTGCTGGGTGGGTTAAAGGAACCACTGTTGTGGCCCCTTGTGGCATGTAGTAGTTTAGTATCCTTTTTCTTTTGTAGAGAAGCAAAGTGTGTGTTGTAAATGGCTTGTCTAGTTTTTGTAAAGTCCAGCCACGAGGAAGTTTGTGTGGAAGGTTGTTTTTTTATGAGAGTATCCAGTTTTGAGAGCTCATTCGTAATCTTTCCTTGTTTGCTGTATAGGATGTTGATCAGGTGGTTCCGCAGTTTCTTTGAGAGTGTGTGGCACAATCTGTCAGCATAGTCTGTGTGGTATGTAGATTGTAATGGATTTTTTTACTTTCAGTCCTTTTGGTATGATATCCATCTGTTTGCATTTGGAAAGAAAGATGATGTCTGTCTGTATCTGTCCGAGTTTTTTCATGAAGTTGATGGATTTCCACTCCATACGGCAAAATAGGTTAGAGTAAATCACTGCTGTCATAAGGTTTATTGTGACAAGATATAGATTTGTTGATTCTTGATAAAGTGTTAGTATGTTATATTTAGGACTGTCAAGCGATTAAAAAGTTAATCGCAATTAATTGCAGTATTAATAATAGAATACCATTAATTTAAATATTTTTGGATGTTTTCTACGTTTTCAAATATATTGATTTCAATTACAACACAGAATACAAAGTGTATGGTGCTCACTTTATATTTTTTTGATTACAAGTATTTTCACTGTAAAAAAAAGTATTTTTAAATTAACCTAATAAAAGTACTGTAGTGCAATCTCTTTATCATGAAAGTTGAACTTACAAATGTAGAACTATGTAAAAAAAACAAAACTGCATTCAAAACTAAAACAATATAAAATTTTAGAACCTGCAAGTCCACTCAGTCCTACTTCTTGTTCAGCCAATCGCTCAGACAAACAAGTTTGTTTATATTTGCAGGAGATAATGCTGCCCGCTTCTTGTTTACAATGTCACCTGAAAGTGAGAACAGGTGTTCTCATGGCACTGTTGTAGCCGGCGTTGCCAGATGTGCTAAAGATTCATATGTTCCTTCATGCTGCAACCACCATTCCAGAGGACATGCATCCATGCTGATGACGGGTTCTGCTCGATAACAATCCAAAGCAATGCGGACCGACGCATGGTCATTTTCATCATCGGAGTCAGATGCCACCAGCAGAAGGTTGATTTTCTTTTTTAGTGGTTTGGGTTCTGTAGTTTCCGCATTGGAGTATGTCTCTTTTCAAACTTCTGGAAGCATGCTCCACACCTCATCCCTCTCAGATTTTGGAAGGCACTTCAGATTCTTAAACCTTGGGTCGAGAGCTGTAGCATCTTTAGAAATCTTACATTGGTACCTTCTTTGCGTTGTCAAATATCTGCAGAGAAAGTGTTCTTAAAATGAACAAGATGTGCTGAGTCATCATCCGAGACTACTATAACATGAAATATATGGCAGAATGTGGGTAAAATAGAGCCGGAGACATACAATTCTCCCCCAAGGAGTTCGGTCACAAACTTAATTAATGCATTATTTTTTTAATGAGTGTTATCTGCATGGAAGCATGTCATCTGGAATGGTGGCCGAAGCATGAAGGGGCATATGAATGTTTAGCGTATCTGGCATGTAGATACCTTGCAATGCTGGCTATAAAAGTCCCATGCGAATGCCTGTTCTCACTTTCTGGTGACATTGTAAATAACAGGTGGGCAGCATTATCTCCCGTAAATGTAAACAAACTTGTTTGTCTTAGCGATTGGCTGAACGAGAAGTCGGACTGAGTGGATTTGTAGGCTCTAAAGTTTTACATTGTTTTGTTTTTTGAGTGCTCCCCCGGATGTTCCTCTATGCCCCTGTAGGGATGTGTGCCCCACAGTTTGGGGACCTCTGTTCTAATTGAAAAGCCAGTGGGTAGAAGCTGGATTACTAACTCCAACCCGAATTCTTTAAAGTGATCCACAGAAAGGGCATAAGGTTCTATTTGAGTAGGTCCCGTTCCCGGATCATGGTCTCAATTTGAGCTCTCATGCTGCTAGTGTAAAATGTTGTCGTTTTTCAACCACGACGGGTACTGTCAGATACAGAGTTTAATTGCAAATGCTAAATCCAGAAAATAGTTTTCTTATAATTGGATAAATGTTCAGACCAAGACTAATCAGTTGTAGAAATGTGAGACTCATCCAGAGTTCTTGCACTAGGTACACATTTTACTGGACAGATATACAAACTAATTCTCTTAGACAAGTCTAGCCCCCACTTCTTCATGCTGAACAAATACGTTTACATGTTTAAAATCAGTCAGATGGAATAATCTCACATTGGACTTGTCATATTGGGCTTGTGATTCAAAAATGCTGGATGATACTAGTGGTCTGAACATAATTTATTTAAATGCGGAGAGTGAGCATCTACAGTGATGACTGGCCTCAGGCTAGACTTTGCTTCAGGTTCTGACATATTATTTGCATGTTTTGTAGGCTCAGCGGTTAGGGAAACGCAGAGGGGAGGTATGTTTTACAGTTCAAAGCCTGAAATTAAAAGAGCAATGGAAATGGCAGATGATGCTATGCGCAAAGATAAAACTAAGCGGCTTGAGCTGGCAGTGTGCAATGAACCTTCAGATACTGAAGATGAGGAAGAGATGGAGGTAACTTTTTTGTTTTCTGTGATCTCATTGCAGAGGTGGTGTTAGAACTGGGGAAAAGAGCCCACATTTGCTATGTTGTCATCTGATCCTTTCCTTTCTCAATAACCCCTTTTGTTCTATGAATCAGGAGTAATCCAGAAATAATTTGGGTTCTAATGAAACCTGTTAATAGCCAAATAATAGTATTCCTGCATATTGTTACTATTGAAGAATGTAGAAGCATAGGAAAGAGATGAATTGTCATATTGGATCAGACCAGTGTCTCAGCTTATACTTCAGAGTAATGTACAAGAAACAGCATAGTGAGCGAGCAGTTATGGAACAAACTATCCATATGAAACATTGGTCTTAATTGTAGAAATGTGGGGCACCCTCACTGACAAACTTGTCATGTGGAAAATTGGGTGTTCGTTCATACTCGTGTCTCCTGGCCAGTTTGTAATCCATGAAAATAATTTACATCTCACCCTATGTTCAGTTTGGTTTCCTTAACAGATTTCGAAGATTTTCTTTTACATTCAGTCACAGCTTTCATTTTTCTTCAAGAAAAACACCAAACACAAAACCACCTAGGTGTGTTCTTCACAAAAATAACCTTGAAAACACAGGAACAATCAGCTGTGCTCCACTTTAGCAGGAATTTGGGGGATCTAGCCCTTCTATTGGAGATAGGTAGAGAGAGACTCATTTATATAAAATGAGTTAGGGATGTGTTCTTTTTTTAAAAAAAAAAACAACAAAAAAAACCTTAACTTTCCCAGCTCTATGAATAATAATGCTGTGGTTATGGTGGATGGTTGTGGTGAGGAGACAGCAAAAAGGTTGTCGTGCAGGCCTTCCCATATTTAATAATACCTAGTTTTATATGGAATTTTTAATCAGTTGATTTAAGTACTTTACAAAGGAGGTCAATATCATTATGCCTATTTTACAGATGGGGAAACTGGGCAAATTACTTCACCTCTCTCTTCCTCAAACTCACTCAGTAGGCCAGTGACTGAGCAAGGACTAGAATCCAGGACTCCTGAGCCCTACTCCCGTGCTCTATCCACTACACCACACTGCTAAGACTGGCTCTCTTGAGAGCAGGTTGCGGTGGATAGGGCACTAGACTGGAAGTCTTAAGACTTGGGTTTGTTTCCTGTTCTGCCATTGACTTCCTGTGTAACTTGTTGTCTCACTTAGCCAGTCTGTGCTTCCATATCCCTATCTGTAAAATGGGGGAAATATTTACCCACCTCTGAAGCTTTCTGCGAATGATAGCTCTTATATAGCATTCCATCTGGCCATGATAAATTTGTTATATTTTGAAGTGTGGAGGTAGTTATGTTGGAGAAATTAGTGGGATCTAAGATCTTTGTTGAAGAGATCTACAATCATGGACCACGCAGTGCCTGCATTTGATAATCTGAAAAGAGATCTAGCCCAGAGGTTCTCAAACTGTGGTCTGCGAGCTCCATTCAGGTGGTCCGTGGATAGTTCCCTCTAAGGTGTGCACCTGGGCGGCTGCACATGAGAAAATGAAGGGCCACCCACCTAATTAATGGAGCCACGCAGGCGTGGCTCCACTAATTAGGTGCCTGGACCCTGGAGAATACGCACATTTAAGGTGAGGTTGTGGCCTTGGGGGGAATAGGGGTAGGGGGAAGTGGGGTGAGAAGAGGGGGTGGAGGGAATTTGGGATGTCCAGGGCTGCAGCGGCCAGAGAAAGAGGCAACTTTCCCCAGCTCCAGGGCTGTGGCTGCTGGGGAGAGATCTCTCTTCTCTCCCCCCGCCTCCTTCCCAGGCTCAGCTCTGTGGCTGCTGTGGCAGAGGAGAGCCCCCCCCCCAGCCCCAACTCGGGGACTGCCACGGCAGGGGAGAGAGGGAGAGACCCCCCCTTCCCTGCCCCAGCTCGGGGGCTGCTGTGGTGGGGGGAGAGGGCACATCCATCGCATTAGAAAGGTCAGACTACTGATATTAAAATGAGTTGTGTGCTTTTATTTGTAGAACAAAAAAAGTTAATAATTATTTTTTTTTTTTTATATAGTGCTTTTATCCAAAGCACTTTACAATAGCTAGCTAATGGTACAAACAACATTTGGAAAGATCATTAAGTGGTCCACCGAGACCCTCAGCAATTTTCAAGTGGTCTGGCAGAAAAAAAAAGTTTGAGAACCACTGATCTAGCCTATAATTATTCCTGGCTATTTTAGCTGTTGAAATGTAATTTATTAGTGCAGTCCACTTGTAGCACATCAGGTGGCATTAATAGTAAATACAAATTAGCAGTCAGAGGTAAATCAGAATTCCACTACAATGTGCATCTTGTAAGGGATATTTACTTATAACATGTTCTAGTGGTTTTGATTAAGCTCTGAATTTTCAATAACTAAACCCAATTTTCTTCTCACCAAGTTTTCAATGTTCAATGTTTGTGTGGGAGAGGGCAGACAAAAGTACATCTGACCACAAACTAGGGCCAAGATTTAAAAAAGGAAGGGAGTGTTTAAAATCAGGCACTTAAACATGAATTTCAGAAGCTAACTACAAACATGCATTTTTTGCAAATTTTGGCTTAGACTTCTAATCCTAGCCAATACAGTAGCTACGTACTCAGCACAAGAAATAGACATGCATCACTAGATTGTTAAAGCGACAGTGTCAACATAGTTTCACTTAGGTTGCAATTAACTGGAAAGAATAAAGGAAATGGGTTACCTAGGGAGGTTGTGGGATCCCTGACAATGGAGGCTTTTAAGAACAGGTTAGATAAACAGATATCAAGGAGGGTCCAAGTATACTTATACCCTGCCATGCTGAGGCAGGATTATCTACACTGCAGCGGAGAAGTGTAATTTCCAGTCTGAGTAAGACAGACCTGTGGTAGCTCAGCTTGAGCTAGTATGCTAACAATAGCAGTGTTGGATGTTGCTCATGCCACCATCAGTGCTGCTAGCTGCCTGGGGAGAGGGGTCTGGAATCTGGTGGCTAGCCCAGGCTGCCATCAGTGCTGCAACATCCACACTATTTTTAGCACACTAGCTCAACCTGAGCTAGCGTGACCCTGTCTACTTGTGCTGGAAATCACACCTCCTAGCTGCAGTGTAGACATAACTTTGAGGTCCCTTTTGGGCTCTGTTTTTGTGATTCTAAAAAGAAGTCTGTCTTCAGTTTTTGTTTTGGGTGTTTTGACAGCACTTTGATCTGTTTCACATTTCTCTTGCTATGTGTGATTCAGACAGTAACAGGGAAGAAAGTCTTAAAATGTAGTGAAAATCAAAATTGGCAAGGGAACTATTGAGCAGGTGGTATTCCTGAAACTACTTCTATTTCAATGTTTTGAAATTGACTAGGTTTTTAAGAGGGTGTCCACTTAATGTTAATTTTGTGGAGGCTTCTGGGAAATGGGACTAACTGTCTTAAACTTGTCATAGCTATTATTAATTGATGTGTGACCTTGTCTAAATTTGCTGATTCACTAAGATCCAGTGTGATATTTGGTTTGCTGACTGGTGAGTTTTATAGTCTTAAACTGCAATTGGATTGCACAGCTTCAAGCAGCCTCCATGTGTGGGAAGATCCCACCTTGCAGCTGGACTGCTAAAATGAAAGCCAAGCAGGGGGTCTCCATTTTGTCCCTGCTCAGCCCCCTGGCCAGTTGGGGCTGTGGGGGAAGGGAACTGGTTCAGATCTTTACTCCTTCATCACTATTTCTGTGCAACTGCTAAGCAGTAGCTGAATGTGCTAAGCAGGGTTATGTTTCTCTTCTGAGTGGCTTCAGACCAAATAATGTAATTGTAGCCATTGAAAGTAGGTCCAGTCTGATGACTCAGCTATGCCCTTTTCCCTCAGTTAATACATTTAAGATTGTTCTATCTTTTCAGTGTCATAAGTCTACCAGTTCTGTCTGTCTTATGTATTTGTATAGCCCGCATCATAGGATCTGATCATCTCACAGTCCTTTATGTATTTATCCTTACACCACCTATGTGAGGTAGGGAAGTGCCATAACCCCAATTTTACAGATGGGGAAACAGAGGCAGAGAGATTGTGACTTGCCCAAGATCACAAGTCTGTAGCGGAGCAGGGAATCGAACCAGAGGCTTGGGCTGGTACCCTAACCACTGAACTGGATTATTCTTCTTCTCATTTCTCCATAGTTGTTTTTGAAAAATGGGATAAACAAGAACTAGATTTCTAATTGTGATTGATCCTTAAATATATAGGCAGGAGGAAGGCAAGGTCTTGGAGAGATCAAATTCATCAGTGTTTATTGGTTCTGCCTGTATTTATGCAGGGCTTTGTGTAAGTCCCTACAGAGATCATTGTATAATTTTGATTATATAATCTGGGATTGAAGGCCTTTTGAGCATAGAACTTCATTTGTACTTTTGCATCAACAACAAATTAGAGTCCAGTATGCTCCATAGAAAATCAGATTGCATCAGTTTAGTTTGGCATATCTTAACACTATAAAAAGATTCATTTAAAGAAATTATTGAATTTCATCTTCTCCTATTAATACTAAAAAGATGGTCAAAATGGAAAATCAGTTTTGTCAAATGAGGTCCAAAAAATGCTGCCATGGCTAAAAGACAGAGTAAAAAAAGTGGTTAGAGGCAAAAAGGCATCCTTTTAAAAACTGGACATTCGCTTCTATTGAGAATAGAAAGACACACAAACTCTGGTAAATCAAGCGTAAAAGTTTAATTAGGCAGGCCAAAAAAGAATTTGAAGAGCAACTAGCAAAAGACTTGAAAACTAACAATTTTTTTTTAAGTACATCAGAAGCAGAAAGCTTGCCAAACAGTGCGGCCACTGGATGATCAAGGTATGAAAGGAGCACTCACAGAAGACAAGGCCATTGCAGAGAAGTTAATTCACTGCAGAGGATAAAGAGGAGAGCCCCACACCCAAGGCTTCTTTTAGGTGACAAATCTGAGGAACGGTCCCAGATTATCACTGGAGGTGGTTTGGAACATGTCTGATAAAGTAAACAGTAATAAGTCACCAGGATCAGATGGTAGTCACCCAAGAGTTCTGAAGGAACTCAAATATGAAATTGCAGATTCTGTACCAGATGACTGGATGACAGCTAGTATAACACCCATTTAAAAAAATGTCTCGAGAGGCGATTCTGACAATTACAAGCCGATAAGCCTAACTTCAGTACCAAGCAAATTGGTTGAAAGTACACCTCTACCCCGATATAACGTGGTCCTCGGGAGCCAAAAAATCTCACCGTGTTATAGGTGAGACCGCATTACATCGGGGTAGGGAGAGGAACCGCTTTTACCACTCCCCGCCCCAGCTTCTCTCTCCCCCCCCCCCCCCCCCC
>QXTE01000133.1:822527-880116 GCA_003942145.1 Platysternon megacephalum
GGGGCACGGGGGGCCGCAGCAAGTAAAGGGGGGGGGCGCAGAGGAACCGCTCCCCGCCCCAGCGGTGAGCTGGGGCACGGGGGGCCGCAGCAAGTAAAGGGGGGGGGCGCAGAGGAACCGCTCCCCGCCCCAGCTCACCTCTGCTCCGCCGCCGCCGCCTCCTCCCACGAGCATGGGAGGGAGGGGGGAGGAGGCGGAGTGGAGGTGAGCTGGGGCGAGGGGGCCCCGGGGAGGGCCGCAGCAAGTAACGGGGGGGTGCAGAGGAACCGCTTGTGGTAACACGAATTCGGATATAACGAGGTAAAGCAGCCCCGTCCCCTGAATTCACGTTATATCGGACCGCATTATATCGGGGTAGAGGTGTATAGTAAAGAACAGAATTATCAGAGACACAGATAAACCTGATATGTGGGGGAAGAGTCAACACTGCTTTTGTAAAGGGAAATCATGCCTCACCTGTCTATTAATATTCTTTGAGGGTGTCAACAAGCATATGGACAAACGTGATCCAGTCGATATAGGGTGTTTGGATTTTCAGAAAGCCTTTGAGAAGGTCCCATATCAAAGGCTCTTAAGCAAAGTAAGCAGCCATGGGATAAGAGGGAAGGTCCTCTCATGGTTCAGTAACTGGTTAGAAGACCGGAAACAAAGGTAGAAATAGTCAGTTTTCAGAATGGAGAGAGATAAAAAGCGTCTGTCCCCCAAAGATCTGTCCTGGGACCAGTGCTGTTCACCATATTCATAAATGATCTGGAAAAGGGAGTAAACAGGGAGGTGGCAAAATTTGCATACTATACAAAATTACTTAGGATAGTTAAGTCCAAAGCTGACTGCTCAGAGTTACAAAGGGCTCTCACAAAACTGAGTGAACAAAATGGCAGACGAAATTCAGTGTTGATAAATGCAAAGCAATGCACATTGGAAAATATAATCCCAACTATACATACAAAATGATGGGGGTCTAAGTTAGCTGTTATCACTCAATAAAGATCTTAGAGTCATCATGGATAGTTCTCTGAAAACATCTACTCAGTGTGCAGTAGCAGTCAAAAAAGCTAACAGAACCATTAGGAAAAGGATAGATAATAAAACAGACAATAAATATTATGCCGCTATATAAATCCATGATATAGCCGCACCTTGAATAGTGCATGTGGTGCTGGTTGCCCCATCTCAAAAAAGATACATTAGAATTGGAAAAAATAGAGAAGGGCAACGAAAACGATTAATGGTATGGAACAGCTTCTATATGAGGAAAAATTAAAAAGACTGGCACTATTCAGCTTGGAAATGAAATGAGACAGGGGTGATAAGACGGAGGTCTATAAAATCATGAATGGTGTGGATGGAGAAAGTGACTAGGGAGGTGTTATTTACCCCTTCACATAACACAAGCAAGAGTCACCTAATGAAATTAACAGGCAGCAGGTTTAAAACAAAAGGAAGTACTTCACACAACGCACAATCTGTTGAACTCCCTGCCAGGGGATGTTGTGAAGGTCATAAGCATAAGTGAGTTAAGCAAATTCATGGTGGATCGGTCTATTAGCCAAGATGGTCAGGGATGCAACCTTATGCTCTGGGTGTCCCTAAGTCTCTGAATTCCAAATGCTGGGACTGGACGACAGAATGGATCACTTGATAATTGCCCTCTTCTGTTTTATCCTTGTAGCTGATCAAGCAATTTGCCTTTTGCTTTCCAACAGGTTAGTGAAAGTGCTTCGGGCAACAGTGAAGATTATGATAGTGAGGAGGAGGAGAAAAAAAAAAAGCTGCTGGCAAGCAGGTGGAGAAGTGGTGGGAAAGCCAAAAAACAGAGAGTGGTGGACTCTGACAGTGACAATGAAGGTTCAGATGAAGAGTTTAAGCCAGATGCTAAAGATGAAGCAAGCAGTGATGAAGCAAGCAGCGGAATGGGCGAAGGTGAATCTGCCAGTTCTGAGACAGACACAAAGATGGATGTAGATAGTCCTGTGAAAGTCCCTTCTAAACGAAAGAGAGAAACTGACCCCAAACCTGCTAAAAGGAATAGCTTGGACAACGACCTTTCTGAAACACCCAAAAGAGCAGTAACTGTTTCATTAGAAACCAAGTCAAGGCTGACCTCATTTGCAGCGCCTGAAAACTTTGAGTCTCAGCCAAATGTTAGCAATTCTACTATATGGGAACATGATAAACTTGAATGGCTTCAGGAAGGGAAAAAGAGAGATGGATGTAGAAGACGACAAAGTGATCCTCATTATGACCCATGTACCCTCCATGTGCCAGAGGACTACCTTAACAAGTGTACCCCAGGAATGCGGAAGTGGTGGCAGCTGAAGTCTCAGAACTTTGATGCTGTAATCTTCTACAAAGTTGGGAAGTTCTATGAGTTGTATCATATGGATGCAGTCACTGGTGTAAATGAGCTGGGACTGATATTTATGAAAGGTATTTGGGCCCATTCAGGTTTTCCAGAAATTGCATTTGGCAGATTCTCTGATGTTCTGGTACAGAAGGGTTACAAAGTAGTCCGGGTTGAGCAGACAGAGACTCCTGAGATGATGGAGGCACGCTGCAGATCCCTCGCCCACCCAACAAAGTTTGATAGGGTTGTACGCAGAGAAATATGCAGGATAATTACCAAAGGGACACAGACCTACAGTGTTCTGGATGGAGACCCTTCTGAAAACCTCAATAAATACCTTCTCAGTGTAAAAGAAAAATTTGAAGACTCTTCTGGCCACCACCGTGCATATGGTGTCTGTTTTGTTGACACATCAGTAGGAAAATTTTATGTGGGCCAGTTTCCAGATGACCGCCACTGCTCAAGGTTTAGAACTTTGGTGGCACATTACACTCCTGTGCAGATCCTGTTTGAGAAGGGAAATCTGTCTACAGACACACACAAGACATTAAAAGGCTCACTCTCTTCTTCCATGCAAGAAGGCTTGATCTCTGGCTCCCAGTTCTGGAATGCATCTAAAACACTGAAAACTCTAATTGAAGAAGGATACTTTGAGGATAAGCAGAATGTTGATAATAGGTTTATTCTGCCTCCTGTGATCAAATCCATGACCTCAGAAAGTGACTCTCTGGGTCTTACTCCTGGTGAAAACTGTGAGTTAGCTTTGTCAGCTCTCGGTGGATGTGTCTTCTACCTCAAGAAATGCCTTATTGACCAGGAGCTCTTATCTCTGGCAAACTTTGAAGAGTATGTTCCTGTGGACATTGATGTTGCAAAAGCTAAAGGATCAAGCAGTTTCTTTGCTAAAACTAATCAGCGGATGGTGCTGGATGGGGTGACGCTAGCGAACTTGGAAATCCTGCAGAATGGAACTACTGGCACCACAGAAGGCACGTTACTGGAAAGGATTGACATTTGTTGTACTCCTTTTGGAAAGCGACTCCTGAAACAGTGGATATGTGCGCCCCTCTGTAATCCCCACTCTATCAATGATCGTTTGGATGCAGTTGAAGATCTTCTGGCAGTTCCTGATAAAATGTTTGAAGTTAGTGAACTTCTGAAGAAACTTCCAGACCTTGAAAGGCTCCTGAGCAAAATTCACAGTATTGGATCACCACTTAAAAGTGAGACTCATCCAGACAACAGGGCTATCTTTTATGAAGAAACCAGATACAGCAAAAAAAAAATCACTGACTTCTTGTCTGCGCTGGAAGGATTTAAAGTAATGCTTGAGACAATAGGGACTATGGAAGAAATTGCTGCTGATTTCAAATCTAAAATACTTAAGCAGTTAGTCACCCTGAAGTCTAAAAATCCAGAGGGCTGTTTCCCAGACCTGAGTACAGAACTTAAAAGATGGGATATTGCTTTTGACCATAATGAGGCTCGAAAGACTGGAGTGATTACTCCGAAGGCTGGGTTTGACCCCGATTATGATAAAGCACTAAAGGATATTATAGACATTGAAGAGAATCTTCGGGAGTATTTGGATAAACAACGCAAACGGCTTGGATTTAAAGCCATGCTGTACTGGGGAGCAGGCAAAAACCGCTACCAAATGGAAATCCCAGAAAATGCAATATCTCACAATTTGCCTGAGGAATATGAATTGAAGTCTACCAGAAAGGGTTATAAACGTTACTGGACCAAGGAGATAGAGAAGATGCTGGCGGAGATGGTCAATGCCGAAGAACGGAGAGATGCAGCGCTGAAAGACTGTATGAGGAGACTGTTCCACAATTTTGATAAAAATAGCAAAGACTGGCAAACAGCAGTGGAATGCTTTGCTGTATTAGGTAAGTTGTGTATGTGTGTTTTTTTTTTTTTGTTTAAATTGCTTATCAAGCTAATAAAAACATCCTGTTATCCGATAGTACTGAAAACCCAGAAATCTGGTGTGGACAAGCTAAAACTGCTGAGGGGCAGCTGCTAACCTGCTCTTAAAAATCCCGAGTGCAGTGTTTAGACCAGTGCATTTGACCTCGGCATGAAAATGAGAAGTAGCCACCTGACTTTTTCTCAACTGCGACTAAACAGCAAGTTCCTTCTTCCCATATTGCACTTGGAGGTCTGCATTGCCAGTTATGTCCAAGTTCAATATAAATGGTCAGTCAGCAAATTTAGGAATCTTAAGTGCAGATCAGCTGCTTGTATGTTTTAATCACTCCTTGAGAACAAACATTACCGTGCAAAAAATTCCTAATGAAAGTACATAGACTTTTTAATGGCTTCAGATTTTATCGTGGAAGTAAAACTTGAGCCAGGAAAGTCCCAACAATCTTCCTCCTTCCCCCTTAGCTGTTTTATTGTAGGAAACCAACTACCTTTTACTCCTGAATGACTTAAACAACCACCTACCTTCCTTACTTCCTCTTCTCTCTTGAAGAGGAGGGTTGGGGGTTGGAAGATAGGCCAGTAATCCTCAAACCTGCTGTTAATTTCTGAGAGAAGAGTTATCTGCTGTGTTCACCTTCCACATCTGCAGAACTAGAAGTACTGCTGTGCCTGTTGGGAGTGCTCTTTTAGCATGGAGCACTCTGGGATATCTTTGCTCTGGAGAGAAAGCATAGTGTTCATGGTCCCACTGCTATGGGAAAGGGAGGGCAGGCAGGCCAGTAATATCTTCTGGGACTGGGTGGTTTGGAAGAAGGGTCCAGCTAGCCACCCACCCTCTGAACATGAAACAGTTGGTCTCTTCCCAGAAGATGCTGAGGCAGATAAAGCTGCAAGACAGTTGGGTCTAAATGTTTAAAATGGGGGTGCCTAGTCACCAAAATCCATTTTTAGGACACCTAAAGTAGGTGGCTTGATGCATACAAATACTAGGGACCAATAATTCTTCTTGGGATGTGGTCCCGGCTCAGCTGCCCCTTGCCAAAAAGTAGGATTCTCTCAATGGGGCAATGGAAAGCTTAGGACAGGTTTACATTTAAGAAGTACACAGTTGTAAACATGCATTGAAGTTAAAGCCATGGCAACTCCAGCTGTGAGATGCATTAGACTGAAATAACATTGATTTGATTGTGTCCATCTCCGATAGGACAACAGACTTAATATTTTAAAACTTTATTCTAATAAATTTCAAGCAATAACTGAATCTTATAGTGAGTCCCTTTTTGCCATGAAGTAATTCATTGTTGTAGAAGCCATTTTTCTTCCTAGTTTTCTGTCAGAACCCTTGTGTACTTGAGTTTTTGCCTTCTAACCAAAGCACAAGGCAGATGTTGAAGGCTTATATTTAAAGTGATGTCCAGTGGAGGAAATTACTTATGACCAAATAAAATCCAATAAAATCAATTGGGTGGGAAATATAAAATCTTCACACATAGTCTCCACTTCAGAAAGCGTGAGTGCTACTAATGTATTAAAGGTTCGGCAAGGGTAATCGCAGGAGAAGGAAGGATCATCTTGTTCTTCAAATGATTGCTCATATCTATTCCAATTAGGTGTGTGCATGCCACGTGCACAGTCGTCGGAAAGTTTTTCCCCTAGCAGCACCCGTTGGGTCAGCTGTAGAGGCCCTGGCAGTGGTGCCACCATGGCGGTGAATATATGACCATGCTGACCCAGCACTTCCTCAGTTCCTTCTTGCCGCCAGTGACAGTCGTTGGAATTGTGGGGGCTTGCTCTTACAAGTGCTATTGTAGTTCTCCTAGCATAGTTTCAGAGTTGTAATAGTTGTATAGTTTAGTAGGGTAGGAGTGGGGGTGCTCCTTTCCTGTTTCCCCTGGGGACTCGGGGCATGTCCTGCCTCAGTCCCAAGGATTCAAACCCTGCAGATCCTGCCATGAGCCCATGCCAACGGGCGACCCCCACTACTCTTGTCTCAAGACACCAAACGGACCGCTGCACGATCTACAAGGGGTTTTGTCCCAGGACGAAGAAGGCGTGGAACTTTTGCCTAAAACAGCTCCTGATGGAGGTGGCTCTTCGTCCCCAGCCAGCCTCGGGCGGGCAGGATCCGGGGCCGAGCTCCTCTGTGCGGACTGCTCTGGCCTCTGTACGTGAAGCGGTACCAAGGAAGGACTCTGGGCATAGAGACCCTCGGCACTGGCGCTCCCCAACACTGCAAGCCGTCAGAGGCGACGCGGCACCGCTCCCACTCCCCGGTGTTACAGAAACGGCACCAAAAGTCGGACGGGGGTGCTTGCCTGTGCCGAGGATGGCCACCTTGGAAAGAGCCACTGGTGTGCGTCCTGGAGAGGAGCACCCAGCGCTGGTGACCCAGGAGATGGCACCATCAACTTTGGCCTCACAAGGGG
This sequence comes from Platysternon megacephalum, assembly GCA_003942145.1. Taxonomy (NCBI): domain Eukaryota; kingdom Metazoa; phylum Chordata; order Testudines; family Platysternidae; genus Platysternon; species Platysternon megacephalum. The sequence continues at coordinate 829,236 of QXTE01000133.1, forward strand.
GGCCGTTGAGTCCAGGAGAGTCCACGAGCACTCGCCAGGAGTGTGAGGTGGAGGACATAGAGTTGCTGTCCATCCTGGACACCATTGAGGCGCGAGGGACTTAATCACCACAGTCCCCGGCTGGTTGGGATAAGTCTCCGGTACTGCAGCGCGCGGCACTGTCTAGAGGCAAGCCCGCGATGCTGATGCGGAGATTGCCTCGACGGTCTCTGACTACATGTCTGCGGCACCGTTCCCTGGCACCAACCAGAGGGCACCACGCCCCATCATGGCGCTGCTCCCAGCACAATTCGATGTTGCAGCACCGCTCCCCAGCCTCCCAGCACTGATCCCTGGCGCAGCTCTAATTGGCACCGCCCTGGCCTTTGCATTCCAGGTCCTCGTCATCTGACTTGGAGATGGAGTCCCATTACTCTAGGCACAGCCGATATAGATTGCACCATCGATGGCAGCGTGCGGGGCTGTGGCATGCGCAGTGGCAAAGGCCTGTGCAATGGCCATTATGGACGCTGTGGGCCCAGGACACCCATTCCAAGGGCTCCCACTCGGTGGTGTCGGAGCCACGGGTACCCGAAGCATCGGCAAGTCATCCCACCCCTAGGGGTTCCAAGGTGATGCCAGTACAGACCTTACAACCAGCCCCGAATCCTGCTCCCACCACCGATGCTGACCTTGGGGCAGTCAGCGTGGAACATCCTGCATGGCCTCATGTTCCCAGGGACCTGGAGGGCCAAGAGGATCCCGTGCCCCCACTAGCATCGTCATTGTCCTCCCTGGACCAGGCGGTTGTGGGGACCTCCACCTCGGGGCCACCCAATAGACAGCTGGGCACACCAGGACCTTCTACACAGGGTAGCACACAACATGGGGCTGTAGGCTGAGGTGGTTGAGCCGGAGGACCCAATGGTGGACATTCTGGCCCTGGAAAGACCATCAAGAGTGTTATTGCCCTTCATTAAGACCATGCAGGCTAACACAAAGACCCTGTGGCAGACCCCTGCCTCTATTCCTCCGCCCGCGAAGGGAGTTGAGAGGAAGTATTTTTTCCCCTCTAAGGGGTACGAGTACTTATACATGCACCCACAGCCCTGCTTGTTGTTGGTGGTGGCGGTGAATGAGCGTGAGAGGCAGGGGCAGCTGGGCCCTACCCTTAAATTCAAGGACTCCAAATGGTTAAACCTTTTCACCTGAAAGGTCTACTTGACCGGGGGGCTCCAACTCAGGATTGCCAATCAACAGGCAATCCTGAGCAGATATAAGTTTAACTCCTGGAACCCCATGTTAAAGTTCAAGGAACTAGTGCCTGTGGAGTCCAGGGAGGGGTTTGGGGCAATTTTTGATGAGGGCAGGGCAGTGGCATGGACCTCCTTACAGGCCTCACTGGACGCTGCAGATTTGGCTGCGTGGAGATTGTCCTCCCTTTCAGTCTGTCCATGGCCCCTCGAGTGTTCAAGTGCCTATCGGTTGTGGCCGCCTTCCTGGGTTGGAGCCAGGTGCAGGTATACCCTTACCTTGATGACTAGCTGCTTGGGACAGTGCAGGGACCAAGTGGAAGCTCAGGTCTGCTTTGTGAGACACCTTCGACAGGCTGGGTTTCCTCACCAAGAACAAGTCGACTCTGTCACCAGCTCATAGGTGCGGTGTTGGACTCTGGCCAGGCCAGGGCGTTCCTGTTGGAGGCTCGTTTCCAAGCGATGACGGGCATCATACAAGGCCTCGGACGGTACCCTGCCACCACAACAAGGGGTTGTCTGAGGCTACTCGGCCACATGGTGGCATGCACATACAGCAGGCCAGGCTGCAGCTCAGACCTCTTCAAGCTTGGCTAGCGTCTACCTACTGTCCGGGGTGTGACAGCCTGGACTCAGTGGTCACCCTTTCGATGCAGGTCCTAGGCTGATGGCTCAACCCGCAGGAGGTGTGCGAGGGAATTCCCTTCCACAGCCCTCTTTGTCTCTAGTAGTGGACGCATCAGCGCTGGGGTGGGGCGCACACCTGGGGGCCTTCAAACGCAGGGCCTCTGGTCTCAAGATGAGCTCTCACTCCATATCAACATCAAGGAGTTGAGGGCGGTCTGACGAACATGCCCAGGGCCACCCAGAGGATTCAGGGGGCCTGGGGCAAAGCGGGGGAGCTGCGGCGCTTGTACTCACCCGGCGACGGTCCGAGTCTTCGGCGGCATTTCGGCGGCGGGGGGCCCTTCAGTCGCTCCGCGTCTTTGGCAGCACCGAAGGACCCCCCGCCACCGAAATGCCGCCGAAGACCCGAACCGCCGCCGGGCCAGGGCTCGCGGGGCCCCTGCGGGTCCCGGGGCAAATTGCCCCACTTGCCCCCCCCTCTGGGCGGCCCTGAACATGCCAAACCTTCCAAGCTCATCTGCAAGGGCAGTGCGTGAGAGTCATGACGGACAACACAACTGCAATGTTTTACATAAATAAGCAGCGTGGAGCCAGTTCCTCTCTCCTATGTCTGGAAGCCCTCAAGCTGTGGGAGTTCTGCATAGCCCACTCCATTCACCTGGAAGCATCCTACCTCCCAGGTTCCCAGAACGAGCTGGCGGACTACCTTGGCAGATCCTTCCACAACCACATCTGTCTGGACGTGATACACAGAGTTTTCCAGAGGTGGGGAGTTTCCCAGATCAACCTCTTTGCCACACAAGGCAACAGGAATGTCTGCAATTCTGCTCCTTCCGGAATCACAGTCCAAGCTCTCTTGCGGATGCATTTCTCCTCCCCTGGATGGACCATCTGCTGTACATGTTCCTGCTCCTCCACAAGGTCCTGCTCAAGAGCTGCAGAGATAAGGTGGCGGTCATACTGGTGGTGCCGGCGTGGCCTCGCCAACACTGGTACCACACTACTGGAGCTGTTGGTGGACACCCCTATTGCATTGCCCCTGGTCCTAGACCTGATTACCCAGGACCACGGTTGCCTTCACCACCCTGACCTCCCTGGCTTGGAAGCTTCATGGCTAAACCTCATGGAACTCATGTGCTCCAAGCAGGTTAGGAAGGTCCAGCTTGGTAGCAGGAAACCCTCCCCCAGGGCTGCCTACCTGGCCAAGTGGAAAAAAGTTCACAATCTGGTGCACTCAGAGCTGCACCCCCCCGATGCAGGCGCCCATATCGCTTATCCTGGAATACCTACTGCACTTAGAATCATAGAATATCAGGGTTGGAAGGGACCTCAGGAGGTCATCTAGTTCAACCCCCTGCTCAAAGCAGGACCAATCCCCAGACTGATTTTTGCCCTAGATCCCTAAATGGCCCCCTCAAGGATTGAACTCTCAACCCTGGGTTTAGCAGGCTAATGCTCAAACCATTGAGCTATCCCTCCGCCTATCTGTCTTCGGGTGCCACTGCACATTTCTCCTGATGACTGACTCTGCACGCACACACCTGATTGGAATTGATATGAGCAACACATCTCGAAGAACAACAGTTACGAGAAGGTGAGTAACTTTTTTTGTATGTGCACAATGAGAAATCCAGGAATGGGGGATAATTACAATTAATTGGAATTTTTCTAACTTTTGTAGATGTCTTGATGTGCCTCGCTAACTATAGTCAAGAAGGTGATGGACCATTCTGCCGACCTGTAATTCTACTGCCAGAACAGAATACTCCACCCTTCTTGGAGCTTAAAGGTTCACGCCATCCATGCATTACAAAAACATTTTTCGGGGATGATTTTATTCCTAATGATATTGTGATAGGTTCCAAGAATGAAGATGAAGACAGCAATAGTGAAGCCTACTGTGTTTTAGTAACTGGCCCAAACATGGGTGGCAAATCTACACTAATGAGACAGGTGACTATGAAATATGGTTACTTAAAACATCTTTTGTTCCAGGGCACTAAAGAACATTACATCAAGGAATTATTAAATGCTCTATTGAAATCTCAAGGTTGGAGTGTAGTCACAGCTTGACAGCACACAACAACACGTCAGCAGTTTGGGCTGTAAAGTGAAAAATACTCTGTGGTTGAAAATACAGCAGGTATTTACATAAGGATGTAACCTACCAATAAGAATTTAGTCAGAGAAACAAGACACATACTCTTGTTCTCAGGAAGTGGCAGAGGTTCTTTAATAAATGCAGGTGGGCTCAGGACTTCATTTAATTGGATAGAGGGTGCTTCTCATAACACACTACCTCTGTTGGCATAATGGGACATTGATTCAATATGAACTTTGGAGTTATGTGGGGGAGGGAGTACTGAATTGCCAACACCAATTCCTGCAGTCTTTTGTTTTTTCAAAGATATCTGTCCAATTATTAGCTAGGTTCAGTCCTACTTAGCTTGAGGTCTGACACTCTTGTAGTCCTAGCTGGTATGTGATGTAATGTAGTGTTTATGGGCCTAGGGGAAGATGTACTTCGATTCCTTCGTTCTTGCTGTGGAACTAAATCACCAAGTGAAGCATGTGGGAGGAGAAAAGTTGGACCGTAATATACTTTTTCTTTTTGTTCTGCAGGCTGGCCTTTTGGCAATAATGGCTCAGTTGGGATGCTATGTACCTGCTGAAGCTTGCAGGCTTACTCCTATTGACAGAGTATTTACAAGACTAGGTGCCTCAGACAAAATTATGTCAGGTGAGTTCCTAAAATTGTACAAATGTAGAACTGAGTAGGTGGGTAAAAGTACTTGAGTAGATTCAAATCATTTCCTGGGTGGTTTTCTAGACATTTGGGTACAATTCTAATCCTTTGCTAGTGGATCAAGTCTGAGGCTGAAGCTGTGTATGTCATCCTGTATTAAAGGGGCTAGCCAGTTGCAGTTCTTCACTTACCTGTCTCCTGGGGGAGAGTGAACCCTGAGGTGTGGCTTTCGGGGCAGAAACAGGACCTCAGTTGTGTATGGGTATTCCACGTGCTTGTCTAATAAACTATGTCTGATGGGAGACCAGGATAACTCTCTTGATTACCCTTGAAATTGGCGTCCACATTAGGAGACAAATTTTGAGGTAGCTTTCTGGAAGTTAAACAGCTGATGGCAGGTCTCCTTAGAATACCCTTTTCCAAGTACTTTGGAACAGAAAGTCAGCTACTACTTAGACTTTTGTGGTGTAAGGCTCTGTTATAGGAACATCATCTGCCTCACAAATATCCAAAACAGTATGGCTTATGTCAAGGCTGCTGTCCAGGTTCTTGATGTCAAAATGCATCAAGAACCCTGAGTCCACATCGCTCAGAGAATGTAGAAAAGTAGAGCTCATAGATTTCTTGGAATATTTTATCTTAGCCATCTATTTAGGGAAAAAGAAGGAAGCCAGTGTGGAAGAGGTTGATTGCATGGTAGCTGACTGTAAGGCAGAGGTATAAGTGTCAGGGAGGTGGAGACATGAGGACTTACGGATTCATAAGCATAAACAGTAACTCCTCACTTAATGGCCTAGTTATGTTCTTGAAAAATGCAACTTTAAGCGAAACTATGTTAAGCAAATTCAATTTCCCCATAAGAAGTAATGTAAATAGGGGGGCTTAGGTTCCAGGGAATTTTTTTTCACCAGACAAGACATTATATACATACACAGTATAAGTTTTAAACAATTTAATAGTGGACTCACCAATGATGATTGTGAAGCTTGGTTGAGGCAGGGGGCTCCGCTCCATCTGCCAGGGGCTCGCTCGCTCGCACTCACTCACTCACTCACTCTCACTAACTATCTTGGGCTGGATTTTTAGCTCTACAATGTTCCATTTTTATTTCTGTGAATGAAAAGTTCTTGCAAAAATGTCCTCCACATCTGTATAAAGATGTGGTCTAGAGAAATCATGGCATTTAACATTTAATCAACCACACATCTTAGAATACCACATACACACATGGAATTAATGCATACAGTAGTCATATGAGAAGCAATATTAAATACTGCATGAGAGCTGGTTTTGGAAATATGACTGTCAACATCAGCATCATTTAAACATTCAGTGGGAGGAGAGAGAATAGCTTTATGGCAGTCAGTGGAAGGAGAATTGATAGCAGGACTGAAGAGTTACTTGAAAGAAGCAGCAAGTGTTCAAAATTCCTCAGGATAATTCTGCTCTGTCTCCAAAAACTTCCTCCTTGTCAAAGTTTTACTGAAACCTGAGAAGTTACTGGTTAAATACATCTATGGGATTTCCCCCCAGCTGGGGAAAGTTAAGTTAATATCTGGTTTAATTTGACCATTTAAAAATAACTGCTGCAAAGTCTGCTGTCTTGCATGTATGGAATTTTGTGTTTTGTCAGTTCAGAATTCTACTCAGGCGAGTCCCATTGAGAAAAGGGCCTTGCATTTTGTGATATGTAAAGGTCTGAAAAATGTTACTTCTGCTTGTATTGTGTTTGTAGAAATAGCAGAAATTTCAAGCCTAGTTTTCTCTTACTTCGTTGGAGAATTTCTGGGACGTTTGAATTTTATCGTCTTCAATTGAAATCTGTAACAAAGGCTTTATTTTCCAAAAATGTTAGTAAATGGAGTTAAATAGGTGTTTAACATTTAACAGTCTAATATCCCCTTCCCCATCATTTTCTCAACTTTCATTGGTTCTTCTTGTCACCATTTCACTAGTTCACCAGTTATTCTTCTACCAGAGAAAGAACTTCGGTTTTTTCCTGCTTGCTTTTTTACATTAGGACTAGTGTACAAAGAGGGTTGTTTTTTAGTATTACCAGTTTTCACTCAGTTATGCTTGTTCTGAATGTCTTTTTTAAGCTCAGCTTTTTCCTGGTGAGATTCTCTTGCTAAATCTCTGGTCACAGACTAAACTGAAACTTCCAGCAAGCTAATAAATAAATGTATTGTTGAACTGTATGCTGTACATGCCTGCCTTTGCAAAACTTCTATACGCTTTGAATGAAGCTTTGTTTTTGTCCTTTTTAGGAGAGAGTACCTTTTTTGTTGAGCTGAGTGAGACTTCCAGCATACTCCGGCATGCAACAGAGCATTCCCTTGTGCTTGTGGATGAACTAGGTATTCAGGCTCTTTTAAGTATGGGGAATGAACAGGGAAGTATTAGTATATAAGCTAAATTATGACTTAGTTGACATCAGACTTTGTGGATAAATCTCATGACTGGAATATTGGTATAGAGGGGCATAGCTTGTTGAGGAATCCAGATGGGGAAAAAAGAGAGGTGGTTTTGCATTATTTATCAAGAATACATATCACTTGTTTTGAGATCCAGAAGGAGGTGAGAATAGACCAGTTAAAAGTCTGACTGGGAGTTGAAAAAAAAATAATAAAAAAATAAAAAAAAAAAATAAAAAAAAAATGATATCATGGTAGGGATCTACTATAGACCACCAAATCAAGACTAGGAGGAAGAGAAATTTCTAGAACAAATATCCAAAACACAAGACGTGGTATTTATGGGGGACTTTAACTACATCTGTTGCAAAATTAATATAGCAGCACACACATTTCAAGAACTTATTGGAAATTATTGGGGACATTTTGTTCCAGAAAGTGGAGGAAATAACTCGGGGGATAGCCATTTTAGACTTGATTCTGACGAGCAAGGGAAGAATTGGTTGCAAATCTGAGATGGTAATAAATACATCAGGAGGAAGAGAAATATGAAGGAAAACGTAGGTCCTCTCCTTAGAGGGGAAGAGCTAATAACCGTTGACATAAAAAGGACCGATTTGTTTAATAAGTCTATTTTGTTTGTATTCAAGAAAAAGGTCAATGGTGACCACATACTCAACACAATTAGTATTAACAGTGGGGAAGAAACACAAGCCAAAATATATAAAGAACAGGTTAGAGTATTTAGATAAATTAGATGTATTCAAGTCAGGAGAGCCTGGTGATATTCATCATAGATGGTACTTTGAGGAACTAGCTGAAGCAATCTTGGAACCCTTAGCACTTTTCTTTAAGAACTCCTGGAGGACAAGTGAGGTCCCACCCAGAGACAGGAAAAGGGCAAAAATCTTTATATCTTTAAAAAAGGGAACAAAGAGAACCGGGGAAATTATAGACCAGTCAGACTAACTTTGATATCTGGAAAGCTACTGGAACTAATTATAAAATAAATTGTAAGCACCTAGAGGATAATAGGTTATAAGGAATAGCCAGCATGGATTTGTCAAGAACAAAGCATGCCAAACCAATCTAATTTCCTTTGATAGCATTACAGGTGAGGAAGCTGTAGATGTGATATATCTTGATCGTAGTAAGAACACTAGGGAAATGTGACTAGATTGAATTATCAGAGGGTACACTTTTGGTTGAAAGGGTGTACTCAGTGTTGTTAATGGTTTGCTGTCAAACTGGGAGGATGTATCTAGTGAAGACCCACAGGGGTCAATCCTGGGTTGAGTATTAATTCAGTATTTTCATTAATGACTTTTGAGAGAAGAGTATACTTATGAAATTTGCAGATGACACCAAGTTGGGAAGGGTTGCTAGCACTTTGGATGACAGAGTTAATTGACTTTGACAATTTAGAGAATTGGTATGAAATCAACAAGGTAAAATTCATTAAAGACACGTGCAAAGCACTACACTTAGGAAGGAAAACTCAAATGTCCAATTACAAAATGGGAAATAACTGGTTATGTGATAGTACAGCTGAAAAGGATTTTGGGGTTATAGTGGATCACAAACTGAATGAGTCAACAGTGGGATACAATGGGGAAAAAAGGGCTAATATTCTGGAGTTCATTATTAGTGTTTATATTGAAGACATGAGGTAATTCTCCCACTGTACTCCATACTGGTGAGGCTTCAGCTGGAGTCCAGAAGAGAGAAACAAAAATGATGAAAAGTTTAAAAAACTTGGCCTATGAGAGGAGGTTAGGAAAACTCAGCTTGCTTAGTCTTGAGAAAAGACGATTGAGGGACCTGATAAGTCTTCAGCTATGTTAAGAGGACAATGATCAATTGTTCTACATGTTCACTGAAGGTAGGACAAGTAGTAGTGGGCTTATTCTGCAGCAAGAGAGATTTAGAAAGATTTTTCTGAATATCTAATTTAAGTATGAGGATAGATAAATTCTAGAATAAGCTTCCAAGAGAGGTTGTGCTATAAATTCCACCGTAGTTGTTTTGCACTAACTTCCCTAAGTAGACAAGCTGTTAGTAATTTAGGGGGCTCTATTTCAATAACATGTACAATAACTTGAATGTGGCTTAAGTTATATCTTTTTAAATGCTGGGGTGAACTCATATTTTGCTTAGTGTCTAGAAATGCAAGTTAGTTCCACTTTGGATGTGTGAAGGATTTTCTTCTTCTCTTGCAGGTAGAGGCACAGCTACTTTTGATGGTACAGCTATAGCAAGTGCAGTTGTTAAAGAACTTGCAGAAAATATAAAGTGTCGCACGCTTTTTTCCACACACTATTATTCATTAGTAGAGGACTATTCACATAGTGCTGCTGTGCGACTGGGCCATATGGTATGTACAAACTGTTGAACTTCAAGGAAGGGTATTTGCATCACTTTGGGAAGTGGGGTTTTTATTGGTAGGCCATGTTCGACAATGTGCATAGAGCTCCAGTTTTCTACCTGTAATCAAAAAGGGTGTCCTGAAAGAAGGAAATGTTCTATGTACACTAATCTAAAAGTATTGGATAAACTGCTTTTATTATTTTTTTTTTTTTAGGCATGTATGGTTGAAAATGAGAGTGAAGATCCAAGCCAGGAAACTATTACATTCCTCTATAAATTCATTAGAGGAGCTTGTCCTAAAAGCTATGGTTTCAATGCAGCAAGGCTTGCTAATATTCCAGAGGAAGTTATTCAGAAAGGTCACAGAAAAGCACGAGACTTTGAGAAAGTTACACTTTCACTGAGACTGTTTAGGTAAGTTATTTCCTGAATTTATTAAAAAAAAACAAAAAAACTCTGGTGCTGTGCTACGTAGAGAGGGGTTAAGTGGCTATGCTAGAGCACAACGGAAGGGGGGATGGGGGGAAGAAGTTTTTCCTCTTGGCTCCTAGGGGGAGCCAGACATTTTCTCAGGGTTCACCTATGTTGTCATTTTTAGGTGCTACATGACTTCAGGGTAACAGTAATACGTTTAAAATCATAAGACTATCCTTTAAAAATTCATATGAAACCCATCAGGTGTCTGAATAATAGAGTAATAAAATATGTCCTTAGTCTATTTTTGAAGAAGTGGTTTTTTAATGTTTAAGTTAAGTGGTAAAACCTGAAGGCAAAGGAGGGTTAGCCCCTTATTTTGATTGATTGCCTGCCAGGAAAAACTCATGATCCATCCTTAAAAAGGTGGACTGATTTACCTAGAAAAAGAACTTACTCGACCTCTTTTACTAAACATAAATGTTACTTAGCAATGTGGACTAATTTTTTTCCCCCCCTTTAGGCACCTTTGCCTGGTGGCAGAGAATGCAGCAGGAGATAAAGCTGTTCCTAAACTGATGACTGTAATCAATAATCTGTAAGATACAGTAACAAGTGTTAGAGTGGTGGTTTTCTTGCAAAGATGGTATGCAGACAACATTATGATCTAATAAACTTTATTTTTTAAAAATGACCATTTTTCCATTTTCTTTCCTAGGAAATTAAACCCTTTTAATTCTTACCTACCCTCTACATAATGGTTATTGAATACTCCACAATATATTAAGTCTAGATGTTATGGTACATGCATACACTTTCAGGCTGTTGATTACCCACTGTCACCAATACACATAAATGGAAAAAAGCTATGAAACTGTATTGAGCTGTATATATACTTGTCTCAGCTTCATTATAGCAGGAAATTGTTGTGATTTCCCGCTGTTGATATAGGTAATGTCCAGACTGTTCAAAAAAAAACTATGAACAGAGTAAAATACAAGCTTGTTTTGAGGAGACTTTCTAATGTGTACTTTAAAACATGGTAAAACTTTCATTCACAAAACTTAGTTACATGGGTACTTTGTTTTATAGTGCATTATTTATGCTAGGAAGTCTCATTAAAACACTTGCTTTTTGTTAGGGTGATTTGAGGACAGACTATTGCTGGGGCAGGGAAGGAGATTATTTTAACTTTTTCAAAGGATACCAGAAAAATTGCTGGATATAATTTAAGATTAGTGTTTTCTCTTTCATAGAAAGAACGTACATACTGGGACATGAGTACAGTTACAGCAAGTCTAGGTGTGCTAACAAAACAGGACACATTCAAGTACAATAAGATTTTTTTGCTTGAAATTAAAAACAAACTACATGAGTAAAGCATTTTAAAATCATATTTTTCAATCTGAGTAAATGTTAAAAAAAATCAAAAGAAATGCAGAAGTGCTAGCTCACATTTTACCATGTTACAAAAGCAATTGGTACCCATGTCCATAACAGCAGCAACAAAGAATGCTGCTTGTCTACAGAATAGTACTACTGCAAATTGGACTGCATTTCAATGCTACTTGTAAAAACACCAGCTTTTCAGAAGTTGGTATCTGTACAAAATTGCAGCTTATTTTCTTCACTTCTGTCCCTTCAAGAGTCTTTGTTTACACAGTAATGCTAAAACGCCCAGTTCTGTTATCCTGAGTCAACATATTGCCACTTTCTTTTTGGTAGGTTGAGCTCCATAGTGTCAACACCTTACACATCCATTTTTAATACAGTCTCTTTCTGCAGAAATGGGCAAGTATAATTTCCTCCAAAAAAAAGTTTAACAGTTATGATATTAGAATGGCAGGACTTTTTTTCTGAAAGGAATTTAGTTGTGCTGCAATGTATTAGATTCTATAGGTGGAGCAGAGTCATATAGTGTATCTGTATCATGTGTAGGCTCTCCAGCTAGCGTACAGGGATTAGACAGTGTTCCAGCACCACAGTCACAGAAAAACCTAGAAGAAAAAAATTATCTTCAGTAGGAGAATTAAACTTGCTTTAAGTTTGAATGGTAAAACTGTTCAGCCAAAGTATTCATTCTTGTTAACATACCTATCGTGTCTAATAAATTCTACATCATGTCCTTGATGGCACTTCTTAATGCAGTTCACACATATGGCATTACGATCTGTGGTGTTACAAGTGTGACATCTAAAGTAAAATGTAGCACATTAGGCATGATTTGAAAATGGACAGGTGGTTACAGGCACATCTGTAATTGGCAATGTTACGCACACAAAAATTCCAACCTCCTTGTAGAAGTAATGTTGTTAATAAAAAAACAATCATTTTTATATTACATCTGAGTACTTAACTTGCAGACTCTAGAAAATAGATCAAAGTTGGTTCATCATTTACACTAGACAGCTTTCTATTTAATCACTTATATGCTAGAGGGATGCTGGGTGAGGAAGATTACTATTTTTTCTTACCTTTCATGACCTACAACTGTTTATAAATTTGTTACCTGTAGAAGTCATGCATTGGATAGCTGGTGTAACTTGATATCTTATATAGACACTGGCCTCTACTGACAGCCTTTTCTATGGCATCTTGATTGTTCATTATTTTGTTATCTGTAATAAAAGGATAAACTATCAGATAATTAGAACATTCCTTTTAGGTCTCACCCAAACACCCCCCTCACCCCCACGCATGGAATACTCCTGGGGGAATTCTTCTGCACACAGTATTTTCAAATTCTGCATATTTTATTTGTCACAATATAATCACACCAGTTTCAATTACATTTATTTCAAAATACCTGTCAGCAAGTATGTCTAACAGTACAGACAACAAAAAAGATTAAGGAAATGTTTTTTGACAAATAGATTCCTTACTGGGCATATTAATACAGAACTCTGAGTAATTCATTTAAATTACAATACAGAACTGTATTTCCTGCACCCCTCCGAAGCAGTGCAAAGGTTTGGGGGAGTCAGGGGTAACAGAGGAGCTGAGGGAGAGGCAAGTAATTGCTGGGAAGGAGCCTGGGTGAGAATTTGTTGGGTATGTGGGGGGGAAGTACAGAACAAGCTTTTTTGGGGGGCAGAGAGGGATTGTTAGGGAGCTTCCCCCATGCAGAGCCTGGCTGACCCCTAGCCTCTCCCATTCAGACAGGTACATCTTCCCCTGTCTCCAGGTGTCCCTGCACCCCCATGTGTTCTTTTGGCCCTCCTGCCCTATGTGTCTCTGTGGCCCCACTCAGTCAGCCTCCATGTGGCCCTGCACCTCCACTCCCATTCAGCCCCTACCCCCAGTCTGTCCTCCCCTACTAGCCCTTATAAGCCCCTGTCTGACCCCCTAGCAGCCCCATGCTGTCTGTCTCCCCATATCCCCCAGGCTCTCTCTCTTTCCTAGCTGGCCAGGAGCTGCTGCTCTGTTCTAGTGCCATAGCACCCTCTGATGGGCAAAAGGCAGAAGTGCAGCAACTTTCTGGCAGAAGCTTGCTTCTGCGCAAAAAAATAAAAATATGCGCAGCTCATTAATTATGCGCAGAATTCCCCTGGGAGTAATGGAACTACAGGAACAGGTTGAGTTCTCCATGTCAGAATTTTAGGCTATAGTTCCAGAGTTTAAGTATTCCTGATAGGTAAACAACTAAGCCATCCCTTCTAGATTCCAGGTCAGGGTTGCTGTCAGATTAGTAGGCCAATTGATAGGGCTGCGCTTCTACATCCCTCAGGGAATGCACAGCAGAACTGAAATCCTCATTCAAAGTGAGACAGAGAAAAACACCAAGCAGCTCTGGTCTTTCTTCTTTCAGTAGTACCCACAGCCCTTATTGACCAAGGTTTCACACTTATATTCTAGAAAGCAGGACAGTATTATTTCCCCTAATTTTTCAAACAAGTTGTAAAAGCAGAGCTTGGAATAGAACACAGGTCTCATCTACTCAGTCTATCTATACCCATTGTTCTTAGCAGTAGGCCATACTTTCCTCCTAGAACCAAGCACAGACCCTAAGAACTTTGGTACCCAAGTCTGCTGTCTCACAACTAGCTTTATGATCCACTTGCAAAGTGGTGCCTCACTAGTGTTTGTTAAAGTAAGTAGCTATGAACAAGACTTGTAAAGTAAGTTTCTGAACCATACTGGCTACTTGTTTTCACTCATGTAGCAAGGAGTTCTGATTACAGGAATTTAGTATGGTCTTAAATTCCCAACCAGAAAGAATTAACCAATATCAAAACAGTCTGAAGAAGGATTAACTCAGGGGTGGCCAAACCTGTGGCTCCGGAGCCACATGCGGCTCTTCAGAAGTTAATATGCGGCTCCTTGTACATGCACCGACTCCGGGGCTGGAGCTACTGGCGCCAACTTTCCAATATGCCGGGGGGTGCTCACTGCTCAACCCCTGGCTCTGCCACAGACCCTCCCCCCTCCCTTGAGCCTGCTGTGCCCTCGCTCCTCCCCCTCCTGCACGCCACGAAACAGCTGACAGGAGGTGCGGGGAGGGAGGGGGAGGTGCTGATCAGCAGGGCTGCCAGTGGGTGGGAGGTGCTGGGAGCGGAAGCTGATGTGGGGCTACTGACGTATTACTGTGGCTCTTCGGCAATATACATTGGTAAATTCTGGCTCCTTCGCAGGCTCAGGTTGGCCAACCCTGGATTACTGATGAAGTGGTCAGTGGAAAAGGCTACATTCTGCCAGGGAAAATTTAGATACAAACAATAGTTTTCATTTTATTCCCTTGGGAGCTGCAGTGCTTTAAAGGTGTTCCAGCTATTGGCTTAACTCTGAACAAAGCTCAACTTATTTCTTTTAGATTAAGTTTTTAGGTTCAGGGCAATTTAAAGTGTAATACTGCCAAAAATGAGACACTGGGATATGAAAATTCTACAATATTGAAGTCTCCAGCATGCCATTCATCTTTAAGAAATGTCATATGTAAACAAATATGCAATGTAAAATCTACACACCTTTCATTGTTACATTGACACCAGATGCTAGAAATAAGCCTCCAAAACGGTTGTTGAAAATCTGATTGCCTTCTAATGTTGCAGTTGCATGATTTGTTATTTCAATACCTGTATTTGGGGGAGGTGAGGCAGAGAATCAAAGCCTTAGTATGCATTTTATACCTCTTTCAGCAGCCAGATTTACAGTTAAAGCACTTAGTATTTCCTACTATCTGTCAGACAGTCATTGGCAAAATGACTAATATCTAGAAATTGTGCTGTGACTGACTGAGCTAAACTCCAAACATTCCCACTGCATCTCTTCATAGAGGTAAAGCCAATTTCATGTTTTCCAATTAGCAACTAATAATCAAACCACTAGTTTCTCAGATAACAGAGCAGTACAACTGGCCAAGATTTTCAAAAGTGATGTGATGTTTTTAGGTGCCCATCTTGACCTGGTTTTCAGGAACTACACACTATCTGAAAAGATATGCTCTTTTAAAGGTGTCAAGTTGGGCACCCAAAAAATCTGTTGATTAAGCCCAAGATTTTCAGAAATCAAACTCCTTCAGGTCACTTGGCCAGAACTCATTTTGGCAGCTCCCCAGCACTACACAGAAGCAAGACCTTTTAAAGGTCTTCACAGAAGCTTGCTTTTTCTGAAAGACAAATGGAGAAAACTCAAGCATGCAATTTCAATTGATTAGGATTAAAGAACTATTATAGCACAATTTCTAACAAGCAGCGGTGTATGAAAGTCACCATTATTACAATAAGACTTCTTATTCCTATTCAACTGATTCCATAAAAAAATACAGATTTCAATACTTTTGATGCCTTCCACGCAAAGTGATTCCAGAATCTCATAAGTATGTTGCTAAAATTTTCCTTGCTCTAAAACAGGATTAGTGATAGAAAATTCAAGTCAACTCTCACCAAGTCAGTAACATTTACATCCTGATTGACTTTCAAAATAAAATTGTGAACAGTTACTAGGAAATCTGCTATGTGATGAGATAGAAACTGCATTATTTCCTGACAATTTCAGAGAATGCTGCAAAACCGGCATTTTGGCAATTCTAAAATCCCAAATGATTTCTAGAATATAACTAGAATATCTCAGACTGTTCAAATGAATAATAATCCTAGCTGTAGAAAAGGGACCCTTGTCTGTCATAATACTGAACTAAAATCTGTAAGCTCTAACCCTTCAAAATATGATTTAAAGAATACAAACCTGCAGCAAAGCCATCAAATATTCGATTTTTCCTTAACACAGGGTGACTGTTGGTGCTGATGAGAACACCAGCTTGAGCATTCCTAAAAATATCATTCTCTTCAAGGAGACCTACAACAGAATCAACAACAAACAACAGATTTAAGGCTAAGCATCATTGTGTTTCTCTTTATAAGCAATTTGTATGATATTTTACTCATAGTACCAATGGTTTCAATGCCAGTGATGGGTATTCCCAGGATGAAAGGATTAACAGGATGTTGGAGATAATACACGTCATCTTTTGAAAGTTATTCTCAATGTATATGCATCTAAGGATATTTAATATAACTAGGATTTTCAGTACAGATGGGGAAAACATGGGACCTATGACCCACAATAAGCTCGTAAGTAATACACCTAGACTAGTGGTTCTCAACCAGGTGTACACGTACCCCTGGGGGTACACAGAGGTCTTCCAGGGGTACATCAACTCATCTAGATTTTTGTGTAGCTTTACAACAGGCTACATAAAAAGCAGTAGCCAAGTCAGTACAAAATAAAATTCATATAAAATGACTTATTTATATGGCTCTATATACTAATACTCTGAAATGTAAGTACAATATTTATATTCCAATTGATTTATTTTATAATTATATGGTAAAAATAAGAGCAAGCAGTTTTTCAGTAATAGTGTGCTATGACACTTGTATTTTTTATGTCTGATTTTGTAAGCAAGTAGCTTTTTAAATGAGGTGAAACTTGGGGGTACGCAAGACAAAGACTTCTGAAAGGGGTACAGTAGTCTGGAAAGGTTGAGAGCCTCTGACCTAGAGGCTACTCTATATTTAAGAAAACCAAATCTGTCAGACTTTGTGCTCTGCTCTTTCTTCTACAGCAGCATTTGGTAGTCTCAAAGGAGAGCATAATTTTTTGACTGGTACTTTGCCGCTGCAGTGCAGCTCAACTCAAAACTACATAACCTAAAATTAAAGTTTATAATCCACAATGAAGGACTAACCACCTAATTTCTTAATAAGATATTTTCCTTTTAATGAGTAGTAGGGGAAGTCTGGCTCTTTCCAGATCTTTGATATTGACAAAAACCATACATTTAAAAACAAAAACAAACCCCCCACAAATCCAAGATCTGGGATCTTCAATTTGATGGTTACATCAGACCTTTTGTCCTTCAGATAAATGGCAAAAAAGTTACAAATGTAGATCGCAGGTAATAAGGAAGAAGTCTATCCTTATAGAAGCAGTCTGGAATAGGCTTCCTGGATGAGGTGAATAACTCCTTTTCCTATTACAGTTTAGTATTACAAATTTAACTGATCACACTAAAAAGCATTAGTACGTTTTAAATAAATATTTTACTACTTCATAAAGAAAAATAATCCAATTTCTAAAGAGCAATTTAAAAGAACAATATCTTAATCTGAAATTAGGTTATAATCCAATATATTTAGTGTATTCTAATGAGGAAAGAATGCTACCTCTGCCCCCATTAAATATACAGATGCCCCCATCTCTTCCATCATGGATTTTATTTCTTCTTAGCGTAGGATTACTGTCTGTCTTAATCCATACTCCAGCCATTGCATTATCAAAAATTTCATTGTCTTCTATAAATCCAAGCCCTATAAAAAAAAAAATTCAACATAACTGTCTTTCTAATAACCATGTTGCAAAGCATCTTAAGGTCTGAAAAAATGAAAGAATAGACCTACCAGAATTATAAACAAGAATACCACCATTCTGACCTCCCCAGATTTTGTTGCGCCTAATTTTGGGGTTGCTTCCAGTTCTACAGATAACCACAAGCAAATAAATTATTAAAAAAGGTTTCCTAAAACTGAACATTTAAAATACATCTGAAGATGGGGAAAAAATAGTACATCAATCACATCAGCATTCTGTAGGTTTACACATCAGACCCCATGTAAAAATATAAAAGACATTGCTTGCAAACCTTTAGAAATCCTTGATTGCTTACTTGGAAACAAATAGACTTAAGACTTCACACTATTATCAACAGAGAAAGAAACTGGAGATAAAAGTCAGTATCCAGGTTCTCCTGACAAGAATTCCTCCCCTTGAATTGAAACTAAGAACACTAGATTTAAAAGGACACCCCCCTCCCCCTAAATTTTAGGAACCGAATGATAAGGAGGAGTAAAGAGAGAAATAAGGATAATACAATAAAATCTCTTTTTAGATGTAAAATGAAAACACATATTACCTTATTTGAACCCCTGAGTACATGTGATTATAGATGTCATTGTCCTCCAACACTCCATGTCCATTGTCATAAAAATAAACACCAACCTGACATTAAAAATAAAATAATTAAATTAGAAGTAAGGAAGAAGTGTGAAAACAGTATTTCTATCATGCAAAACAAAACCCACCTGTTTCCCACTATGTATTCTATTTCTCCTCAATACTGGAGTACTTCCTGTTGTCACCCAGACTCCAGCCAAAGTATTACTGTAAACTTCATTTTCTTCAATCACACCTTGTCCTTTTTCATGCTAAATACAAGCAAGATAAGTCAAAGATTAAATAAAGTAGTCTCTTGCAAATATTGGCTTTATGGCCTTTTTCTTTTTGTAGGAAAAAAATTGCTTTGTCCAGGTGTGATGTCCTTTCTTATGATAGAAGTCTCCCAGAGTTCTCAAGTTACTACCATTTTAAAAATCATTTTGTACTATTCATGAGACTTTATATTTCTGAACATTTTAAGTGTAAAAACAGATTAAGAATTTCTCGTTTTACATCTGATTTACTACTTGAGATTTCAAGGGTTTGTACTAAAGTTTAGAAATCTCTACTGGGTTTTGCTAGTGGAGCTCTGCACTCAACTGTGTGCGCTAGGAAACCAGGTTCTAATCTTACATCCAGCATTGTCTATTAAAAATAAAATAAGTTATATAAATTGTCATGTTTCTTACTTAAGGCATATAACAATCTTTACTGGTGCATTTGTGTTTAAAATTAAAGCAACATTAGACTCTGAGGGTCAGATAGTAAGGCAAATAATTATACAATTCTAGTCTGAGAGGTTCAGTTCATTTTATATAACCCTTGGTTTCACATGCTAGAGACTTAGATTCTAGTCTTGACTTCTAACTTCTCTGCATACTTTTAGTGACACATACCAGCTTGTGGGTGGGGAGATGTGAATTTTGTCAGTCTAGTGATAACTGAAATGCTCCAGGTTTCTAGATTTTAAGTGTACATGATGTCAAATTATTACCAAAAACTGATGTAAGGTAAAAACTTTTTTTTTTTTAATTTAAATTTGATGATATTTTGCTAGCTAGCCCTTTTAAAATTACACTGTAGGGCAATGTCTTGACTTTAAAAGAAATATTCTAGCTATATTTGCCAAAATTAAAACAAGATTAATTATAATTAGGTCAATCTATCTGTAGAACGTAAGAAACTACTTCAATCGAAGTATAACAAAACAGAAAAGGAAACTTTAAATGTTTACTTTAAAGTTTAAGTGTGTATACAAAGCAGTACACTTCCATAACACCCAGAAAATACTACCTAGCAGAATTTGCACGCCTAGACTCTCTATATGTAGTTAGTACTCACCACATAAATTCCACCATGTTGGCCATCATGAATCTTGTTGTGTCGAACAATGGGACAACTATTTGTTCGAATCTGAATTCCTGCTAATGCATTACCTGTTGAAAGGGGTCATACTTTAGGAAAATTTGGCACACAAAATATAAAAAGTCCAAGATGCAATAAGGTAAATGTATAAATTTACCATAAATGTCATTTCCTTCAATAAGGCCTCTCCCATCACCAAAGATGTAAACTCCACCTTGATTCCCATTAAAAATTGCATTGCCCCTAAGGAACAAAACCACACGTTACAAAACTATGAAAGTAAGTTACACTGTACCATATAATCTAAACATATATAGAAAATGTGCAAATATATGTAAAACTTACCAGGTTTTGAAATCTAGACTAGTGTCAGGATTGCAGAATTTTAAGAAACTATATACTTCTAAAAATGTACTGTATGCATGCAAATTAAAAATATACTTCCATTGCACCCTGACACATCCATGTCATTTTTATATATGTAGGAATGTTAATGTTATTCAAAAACTGAAGTAATATGGCACACATTTTCCCTTTCTCCCTAAAACATTCCTACAAACAAGCACCAACTAAACACCCAACCACTAAAGAAACAAACCAACCTTATTGTTGGGTCACTGTTTGAAGTAATCCAAACACCTGCAAAATTGTTTGCATAGATTTTATTCTCTATGAATTGTCCTCTTCCTTTTTCATGAACATAGATTCCTCCAGTCTGACCGTGATGGATTTCACACCGAACTACTGTAGGGTTGGCATAAGCTTTGACCTCAAAGCCGGCTATCCTGTTTCTATGTATGTTGCAGCTTTCAAAATAACCCTACACAAAACAACACACAAAGTTTTCTGTAAGAAAATCTTTTTAAAATATGAGAAAAGATTGTAGTTATAAAATGCTCCTCCTAAAACTTGGGAATCTAAAAAGGAAAAAAAAGATAGCCATGTCTACAAAAAGTACCATTATTGCTATAGATCTAGTTAATTACATAGCCATCATCACTGTAGCATAAGCATCTTCCAAGTAAGTAAAATGAAACAAATACAGAAAACCTTATTAAGTGAGAAAAGATTTCTTTGTATTGCTATCTATTAAGGAATTTGTGTGTCTACTTTCAGTATTCTAATGCTGCATATTTGGAATTGTCTTACACTAATATTGCTGAGAGTCAAGTTTAAAAAACACATCAAAATTGCTATTTTAAGAAATTGCTCTATTGAATCTGTATTTTGTTAGTTTATCAAATTGAACAACATAAAAAATAACTTAAGACTTTACTTGTGTTTCCCAAATACACTGCAATCAAAACCAAAATAAGAACTAGTTTAGGTGCTGATTCTGAAAAGTGATTAATTTTACTAGACTTCACTGTGACTGCTCATCAAAGTAAAGTTATTGCTTAAAAGTCTTTTCAAAATTGCACCTGAAAGACCTAATCCAGGAAAGCACCAAAGGGAGTTAATCAAAGGGAACTGGGTGCTTAACACCAAAAAAAAAAATAAAAAAAAAAAATCTATCTAAAAGAGCAAATTATTCCACATGGAAAATTGGGGCAGAGGGAGGGGAGAGGAGAAGAGGCATGGTGTCAAGCAGCATTCCATTTCCAAAATAAAAGTTTGTTTATATGTCTTCTTTTCAGAAGTATTATTAGTGATCTGCGAAGAAACAGGATCTGCTCCTACTGCTTATTCCCTAAAGTCATATTCTTCTCTATGGTTTCAATCATTTCCAGAGCAACTAATTGTGATGTTAAACTGACACATTATTACTTCATGTGAGAAAAATGCAACAAACATCTTTTAAAGAAAAGGATTTTTTTTCCACGCAAACATCCCCAGTAGTAATAATAAAAAAATTAACACATCTTAAGTGTTTTTCAAATGATTCTCCATGAGATGCCTGCAAATCTTGAAATGAAAGTTGAGTACTAATGAGAAACAATTTAAGAGTAGGCTACTCAGGTTAGTGAGAAAAATCCTCAGAATCTAGCTCCATGCATAGCTGCAATTATAAAAACCAACCAACCAACCCACTAAAATGGCATAAGCAAAGGGAAAGAATATTTGTACTATTTGCCCTACTGTCATCCTCCAATTACTAGTATTTTCTTACTGCATTTTAGTGGAGAAAAGAGTATTTGAATTACTCATTTACTTCATTTCCTTTTTAGATTGGCTTTCAGAATCCCCCCCGCCCAAGTTCATAAACTGCCTTGTTTTCAATATAAACTGAAAAAAGACACGCTTCTTTAATCTTCTTTCACAATTTTGGGTAATCAAGGTAAAGTTTGAAGACCTAAATGACACCCTTCCCAAGAAAATAGCCAACATTTCCAAGAGTGACTAATGATTTGGGATGTCCAACTTCAGACACCCTAAAAAGGGCTGCCTTTCAATGGCAGGTACTGACTGAAACACAGTCCCTTTATGCGGTGTGACATTTTGGGGCTCACCCATGCCAATAAGGTAGGGGTTCTCAAACTTTTTCTTTCTGAGGCCTCCCTCAACATGCTATAAAAACTCCAGGGCCCAGCAGGGGAATGGGTTGGGGGGGACTCAGGGCTCCAGGCTGGGGGTGGGCCCTCGGGCATAGGCCTAGTTTGACTTCTATTTTGGGGGGGCAGGGGTTGGGCCAGCTCTGCACAGCAGGGTCCAGGAAGGCAGCAGCACCTCCACCCCGATTCACCTCAGCAGGCCACCCAGCCTGTCTGGATTGTGTGTGGTGGGGGTTCAGCTCAAAAAGTTTGAAAACTGCTCAGGGTACAAGGAGGGGGTAGCTAGGGGCTGTGTGCAAGTGCCGGGGAGGTTAGCTCAGGATGCAGGGAGAGGGTAGCTAGGAGCTGTGGGGGTGTAGCTCAGGGTGCAGGGAGGGGGTAGCTAGGGGCTGTGTGCGGGCAGGAAGGTAGCTCAGAATGCAGGGAGGGGACAGCTAGGGGCTGTGTGCCAGGAGGGCTCCCCTCCACTTCTCCCCAAGGGCAGTGCCAACCACAGAGCGGGGTCCCCCTGCCTGGGCAGCTCTTACCGACTGCGTGAGCTGAGGAGCAGCCGCAATCCCAGGCACCAGCTGCAGATGGGGGAATGTCGTGGCTGCCTGCTCCATGACACCAGCCAGAGCAGCAGCTGCCCGCACTGCCTGCCTCCGGCTTCCTGCCTCCGACCTGGCCAGGGGGTATAGCCTCGGGGAGGGGGGTGGAGCTGCCCCCAGGACTGCCCCACTCTGGCACTGCAACTAGTGCTCGGGGTTTCAGCCCTGCAGCGAGGGGCACCGAGGCTCAGGGTTTTAGCCCCGCGGTGAGGGGTGCCGGGGCTCAGAGTTTCAGCCACTGGGTCCCGCGGACCCCTGGTTGAGAACCGCTGCAGTAAAGGTTCAATCAATGTATGCCTGGCAACCCTGGGTGTCTTATGACTGTGCAGCTTTCGTTCAGAGTTCTGACCCCAAAAGCTTGCCAGCAGCCCACAAGCCTCACCCTGACTTTGCCCAACTTGGATACTCTTGCCCTCTGACCTTAGTACTCTTCCACACCTAAATTCATACCAAAATCGTCCTCCTGCAAGCAGCAGCGGCTCCAGGCACCAGCGCACCAAGCCCGTGCCTGGGGTGGCAAGCCGCGGGGGGCGCCAGTCAGGCAGCCTTCGGCGGCGTGTCTGCGGGAGGTCCCCGGTCCCGCGGATTCGGCGGCAATTCGCCAGCGGGTACACCGAAGCCGAAGGCAGCCTGCCTGCCGTGCTTGGGGCGGCAAAAAAGCTAGAGCCGCCCCTGCCTGCAAGGTCCAGTCCCTCTCACTGGACCCTCACAGAAAAAGTATTAGGTTCACATATGTTCCCAACACTGCTTTCAATGTTCCCTTGAACCTCTCCACCAAGCCATTTGTCCCTGGCTGAGCTAAGGCAGCCTTTAGTTGTTTCACTCCACATAATTTCCATAATTTACTGAATAGCTGGGACATGAAATTTGACCGATTATCTGATAAAATCTCTTCACTATGCTGCAATCTCTTCACTATCTCTTCACTTTTGCCACAGTATCAGCCTCTAGGTTAGTTAGTGTAACTGCTTTGGGGTATCTAGTGGCAAAATCCACTACTACCAAGGTACGTTTTTTTCCCGTTTGAGTAAGACGCAGCATAAGGCCCACAATGACCTGGATATGAGTCGACAGTGTGCCCTTGTTGCCAAGAAGGCTAACGGCATTTTGGGCTGTATAAGTAGGGGCATTGCCAGCAGATCGAGGGACGTGATCGTTCCCCTCTATTCGACATTGGAGAGGCCTCACCTGGAGTACTGTGTCCAGTTTTGGGACCCACACTACAAGAAGGATGTGGAAAAAGTGGAAAGAGTCCAGCGGAGGGCAACAAAAATGATTAGGGGGCTGGAGCAGATGAGTTATGAGGAGAGGCTGAGGGAACTGGGATTGTTTAGTCTGCAGAAGAGAAGAATGAGGGGGGATTTGATAGCTGCTTTCAAATACCTGAAAGGGGGTTCCAAAGAGGATAGATCTAGACTGTTCTCAGTGGTACCAGATGACAGAACAAGGAGTAATGGTCTCAAGTTGCAGTGGGGGAGGCTTAGATTGGATATTAGGAAAAACTTTTTCACTAGGAGGGTGGTGAAGCACTGTAATGGGTTACCTAGGAAGGTGGTGGAATCTCCTTCCTTAGAGGTTTTTAAGGTCAGGCTTGACAAAGCCCTGGCGGGGATGATTTTGTTGGGATTAGGTCCTGCTTTGAGCAGGGGGGTGGCCTAGATGACCTCCTGAGGTCCCTTCCAACCCTGATATTCTATGATGCTATGATTCTATGTCCATTGCTACCCTATACAATGTCTCTTGTATCACAGGCAAGGGGGGCAGGGGACTTTTTGGGGTCCTACAGGTCTCCTCTTCTGACATAAATCACAAGGTCTCCAATAGTTGCCCACATCATTCTGTATCCCTGGCCAGTAAAATTTTTTCTTTAACCTCTCATTGGTTCTATGTGCCTGCAAGAGACGAGCAAAAGGACAATTATGTGCTAGCAACATTAACACCCCATGGTGCTGGGCAGGCAGAACTAGTTGCTTGTAAGGTTTCCTAGGGCCTCTATCTTTCCCCAGGAAAGCTTCCTGTACAATCTCCCTTCCTCATTTTTTTCCCTTCGCTGGTGTCCCCTTAAGGATGTACCCACAGATGCTGTCTAGCATTGGGTTTGCTTTGTGCTCACTGCAAAACCCTGGCTGCAGACAACCGGAATAGCCTCTCCAGTTACAGGGGACAACTTCTCCCTTTTCAGATCTGTATGCTTGCTACTCTCCTCTGCTATGCAGGAGTGACCTGGACCTCCCACCATACCTGAAAGCACATTGTTTTCTCCTGCTGAGCTGGGGCTGTCCCCCTCTCCCCCACTGCTGCTTCTTTGTCTGCACAATTCTCTCCTGAGATTACAGAACATTCTTTTTTGCTGCACGTTACTATATTAACCACTTTAGACAGACAAAATATCATTTCCTACAAGAATTGCTGTCGGAATACTGTCAAGTAGACCAACTTTCAAAAGTTTCCACCAGATCTTCCCACCTCACATGTGCTTTAGCCAAAGGTACAGGGAGTTAGACCATACAAAGTTCTAGAAATTCTGAATTCTCCCCAGGGAGCATGTATGATTGTCTAACCATGCTTTCCCTGACCAAAGAAATTTGTGCACCAGTCTCTCTTCTTCGAATGCATTAAGCTTTAACAAATTCCATGTCCACCTCCAATGGGTCAGACCTCACAAAATAATCAGGTGACCTGCAGGTACCTCTTGGGATTCTGTGTTAAGGTCAGCTGCATTAACCTGGTTGGATGGAGCATGGGCTTGGCTTTTTTTCAGCTTAGGGCAATTATTCCTCAAGTATTCAGTGGAATTACACATAAAATATCTTCTTAGACCATTCTCCTCTACAGGGGCCTGCATGTGAGATCCTAATGGGGAGTTCCTGGGCTCTCAGCCACCCTCTCTCTTCCCACAGACAAAATGCCACACCCCCTATAAGTCTGGGCTTCTGTCTTTTCCCTCTGCAGCTTGCACTCAGTGGACATTCTGGCTTGCATATAGGAATAAGCCAGAACTGCTGTTTTTTGGACAGGTTCCAGAGATTTATCTCAAATAGCATGTCTGATTTCTTCAGAACATATGCTCAGGAACAGGTCCTGTGCAAAAAGATCAAACAATTGTTTATATTTCTCTGCCCATCCCCTTCCTGAGAGCTTAGTAATCAAAGTTGGAATTTCTTGTCCTCTAGAACTTTATGAACCTCACATAGCCTTTCAAAAGTGGTAAAGTATTCTTCAATGCAGTCTGCTTCTATGTATGCAGGGCCCAGCTTGTCCCAGCTGTGTGTTCCTTGGAGACGGAGAGTACCTGTGGACTGTGGGATCTACCCCTGCCTGTCCTTTATGCTTTAGCCTTTCCTTCTCTTTTGGGGCTTCTCTCTCTTTCAGCTTCACCGTTTGTTGGTGTGCAGCTGCTTCCTTCTCTATCTCTCATTTTCCATGGAATGCTGGTATGCTTCTTCTTGCTGTTGCTTTTCTGCCTTCCTCTCCTTGGCTCTCAGGTCAGCCTCCCATTTTTGGTGTTCAGACTCCTCTTTTATTCTAAGAATGCTCCAGCCTAGCCAGCTTTAACTTTGTAAGTAGCTTTCCTGATGCTCATGTTTATGCTTCAATTTTGTTCTCTTTCCCTTACCCGAGACAAAACAGAAAATAATGAAACTGTAACCTCTTTTTAACCTGTCTCCAACCTTTTCACTTATGAATCACTTTAAACCAGTTTATCAGTGCTGAACGTGTGAATCTCAGCTAATCATCAAACTGTGTTCCTCGTTTAACTATATCACCATGACATTTTGGGGTTTACCCAGGCCAGTAAGGAGTTCAGATTTGCAATCCTGGGTGTCTTGTGGCTGTGCAGCTTTGGTTCAGAGCCCTGACCCCAATAGCCTGCCAGCAATCCACAAGCCTCACTCTGTCTTTGGCCATCTTGAATACTCCTTGCAGGTTGAACTGAGTACCCTTCCATCCCTGAATTCACCCCCAAATCATCCTCCTGCAGGGTCAGTCCCTCTCACTGGAACCTTACATAAAAAATGTTAGGTTCACTGCCTCAACAGAAACAGTACAACATTTCAACCTTGTTAGCTTACTAGAAGCACACACTTCACTGAACTTACCCAGCACTGATGATTTCTAACGAAAGAAAAACAAGTTTATTAACAAAAGAGCATGGATTAAGTGATACCAAGTAAAAGAGATAAAGGCAGAGATGGTTACAAGCAAATAAAAGTGAAAGTACGCATTTAAAAGTCAAACTTAGGCTAGCAAGATACAGTCTTTGTTAAAGATGGTTTCTCTCACCCCAAGTCTTCTTTCTAGCTTTTTACTGGCTGGCCTGGCCAGGACAGAGATCAAATCGCTTTGTTTTGTCTCCTTAAAGTGAAGGACGATTGAGGGGTTTGATCCCCTCTCTCTTTATAGTTCAGTGAACCTTTGAAATGTATTCTTCTGAAGGGTACCCCCAGCTAAAGTTCATTAGTTCATGCAGAGAAAAGAAGCCATGAGGTCTGGAAGATAAGGTTCCATGCTGGTTCTTTCCTGCTGATGGTTGCTATTATGCAAAATTATCTCTTCCTGCTGCAACCTCCAATACAAATGAATAGCCCACTGAATTTGGGCCACACCCAGTTTGACGTGTCAGTCTTTATCCTTTGACTGGAGAAAACTTGTTTATTAATTCTCCCTCACATGCCTGGTTTAAACACCTTTTAGTCTCAGATTTTAAAGCATCATTATCCATAAGTATCTATAATTTCACATACATCACTGATACATGTTTTACAATTATATTATTGACCAGTATGTTGTTAGTTTTCAAATGATACCTCAACAAGGCATATTCTGTACAAAAATTATTGCAGCAGTCTGGGGGTGTGCGAATACAGGAGTGCATAGGGTCACAAGGGGTCTAAAGTTGGACACCCAAAAACTGAGGCATTAACAATCACTATTCACTTTTTAAACATTTTCCTCCTATAATGTAACTAGATTGTACCTCAACCAAAGATTAGGTCTAACCAATGATTTATAAAATCACCACACCAAAACATTTTTGTAGCTCAAAGGAGGAGGAAAGAACATTTAGTTAAAGCAAAATATATAGCCTGATTTTAATCCAACTGAAGAAATGTACTGGGCCAAATGATGCCTCCTATTCCTAAAGTTCCTTATTTGAAATAAGTGGTTATAAAAAGCCACTTTCCTTTTTCTGTCATTCCTATTCAGGAGAGTATTGTAGTAAACATTTTTACACTTTTTTTTGCATTTACTTCATCCAAATCTCTCAAACATGAACTCTCTGAAAATCATTTTGTTTTCCAGATTGTTTATTGGCTTCTTGGGTACTACATTTTAATGGAGGTAGATTTACCACAGCTGATGAAAGAGTGTGTGCACCCTCAGTTGCTGGCAGTTTTAATACTCTCACTGATTCATATCAGGTAGCTCTGCAACTGTCTTAACCTACTAATCTAGCAGTGGATGCCTCTGTGATGAAATACAGGATTTATCTAGACTGGGTTTAGCAAAGACCTGGCACCTTCGCTGCTGCTTAAGCTTAGCAAAGAAATTAGAAACAGAAGATACATATCTAGATCATCTAGCTAATCCACTTCCCCCTCAGTACAGAATTGTCTAAGAATTAACAAATAAATCCATTAGTTTATGAGCTGAATTAAATTCTTTTAGTTAAGAAAACTAGCACCCCGTGTCAGACTTTTCTTTGTTCCAGATAATCTTATTTACAAATTGTGTATCCATACTTCAACTAATAGAGAGGTGCATCATGATTACATCAGGTGCAATGAGTAGGGGTTTTTTTTGGAAAAAATAAATATATATTTCCCCATTATTCTTCATAACGGTTCTCTTTCAGCAGAGGCTTAAGAAAAAACGGTTACCTCCCTTTCTGTAACTGTTGTTCTTTGAGATGTGTTGCACATGTCCAATCCGATTTAGGTGTGTGCGTGCCCCGAGCACAGCTGTTGGAAATTTTTCCCCTAGTGGTATCCGTCTGCTCGGCTCTGATGCTTCCTCATGCACGGGCTCATAGCACCAGGTATAAGGGGCCCCGCCAAAGAACAATGGTAAAAGGGTATCCCAGTCTTTTCCATCCTGTGCTACCACCTTCCGGATCATACTTTTAAGGGTACGGTTAAACCGCTCGACCAGGCCATCTGTTTGTGGATGGCAGACTGAGGTCCGTAGGGCCTGGATGTGGAGCAGGGTACATAAGTCCTTCATTAATTTCGACATGAAGGGGTCTCCTTGGTCAGTCAGGAGCTCCTTAGGGATGCCCACTCTGGCAAAAACCTGGAGTAGTTCTTTTGCTATTGCCTTGGATGTGGGGTTTCTTAAAGGAATGGCTTCTGGGTACCATGTGGCGTAGTCAAGGATAAATAGTACGTTTCAGTGGCCCCGTGCCGATCTTTCTAGCAGGCCCACTAGGTCCATGGCTATCCTCTCGAAAGGGACTTCGATAATAGGCAAAGGTACTAATGGGGCCCGCAAGTGAGGTCGGGGGCTATGCAACCGGCATTCAGGGCAGGAGGCACAATAGCTCAATCAACTCCACCCCCTGGGTTGCTCCTACTTGGGCTAGGAACCGCCTCTGAGTCCTCACTGGCCTGAATTGTCTCCTGGCCTCCTGAACGGGTTCGCCTACCAACAAGGGAGGCTTTCTGGTTCCCTGCTAGAATCCTGGTTCCTAATCTTTTATCTGCCCTCCTTTCCCACCTAGACTTTCAGGGTTTCCCGGGGGATGAAAATAACTCTGGGGCAAATCCAGCAAAAATTGGGGTGAGGCTATCTGTAGGTGCCTCAGTGGTTGCTACCCTCCTCTGGCTCTACTGGGGGAAGTAGGCTCTCAAAGCCTGGGAAGTCCCTACCAATTAAGACCGGGTAGGGGAGCCTGGGGACCACCCCTGCAGTTACCCTGGTAGTGTTCCCCTGGATCTCAATCATTGCGACCCCTACCAGGCCAATTAGGCCACATTGCTCCCCGTGATCCCCCAGATTGCACTGCATAGGCTCTTCCCTGTTGGGGCATTGGGCTGCTATATGCCCCAATTCCCCACACTAGTAACACCGACCCCATACCCCGGTTGCCGCCCTCTGCCTGGGGCTATTTGGTTGGCTCCCCCAGCCCTCTCTTCCCAAACTCCCAGGTCCCTTCTTGGCCTCGGGCCATTCCTCAGTGTCTTTCCTCCCAGTTATGGTTCTCCTGGAGTTCTCGACAGTCCGGGGCCTTGGGTTTGGGACTGGCTTCTTGGTTTGCCATGTCTCACCCCTGGGGTCTGGAACAGTTCACGGGCTGCCAGCTGTCTTTCCACAAGGGAGACCAACTCATCATAGGTGGAGGAGTCATTCTGGCCAACCCAGGCCCGGAGGCCTGGTGGTAGCCCCCTCATATACCAATCCAGTACCAGGAGCTCCATCATTTTCTCAGAGCTGAGGGCCTCAGGGCGCAGCCTGTCAGTCAGGTGGATCAGGTCAAACAATTGTGATCGGGGTGCCTTGTCCTCCGTATTGTTACTCCGGATCTGACCAGGATTTCTGCCTTCAGTCAGATCGGGAATCTGAGCTTGAAGATAAGGAGCCGGCGAATACCACTAGGGGAAAAATTTCCTGACAGCTGTGCTCGCGGCACACACACACCTAAATTGGAATGGACATGTTCAAGCACTCAAAGAAGAACTGGTCTCTTGCAAAATGGCTGCCATCTCCTATTGTTCTCAGCCGGACTGAAGCAACAAGATGCCCTGAGTGAGCAAAAAAGGGCCACTGTCTCTATTCCTCTATTCTCCACAGAGCTCCACTCTGCTTAACATAACACGGAGCCACCATCTTTCCTAAGAGTAGCTTGGCCTCACTTCTATTCGAAACAATGGGAGCAGAGCAGTGGAAGCTGACTTTTTTTCAGGTGAGGTAAGGAGACAGGGAGCAGAGCTGCAGGTGCTGCCTACTCATTTTCAGGAGACGTCCAAGAGCTATGGTGGGGCAGAATTTACTTAGGGAAGAGGAAGACCCCCAAATTGTTTACTTCACTGACTAATTCTATTTGGGAGATCAGAATAAAAGAGAGAGAAGTAATTTCTCTCAAGGGTGGGGTATCCAGCCTTTCCACCTATTCTGGGCACCAGCCATCACTGAATAAAGTTGTTTTCTTATAATACAAGTTGAGAGCTAAATAATACACCATTAGGAGGCCTATGCTTTGGAAACAGATGTTTATTTCAATGTAAAGGAAATTCACAAGTAATATTCTGTCTGCTCCTTTCAACAGCACCAAGAATTCTGGTATGTAATAAATTCAGCTTTGTCCTTTGAAGCCAGTTTTAATGTGGTTGATTGTTCTTCTCTTTATCCACGTAAGAAATTGTGAAGCAAAGCTTGATGCAAGAAAGGGGATACATCTTTTAGAAACTTCAAGGACTGCTTACTGAAAATCAATCAAATCAATAAATCAATCTCCACTTGCTGGTTTCATCACAGAGTTTTGTGGCATTTGCTGATGGTTCAGAAATTGCTGCAAGATTTACAAGTACTATGTTTTCAGCATTCAGCACTCACATTTTACAGTTTTATTTGTTCCATGTTAAGCAACATATTGACTAAGCATTCCTCTTCTGTTTAACGACTATACCTTCCCCATCAAAGCACCACCTAACATCTTTCTTAAGAACAGCAAATATACTGCTCTTAACTACCAAACTGAAGTCTCAGTTACTGGGTTTTTACTTCTTCTAGAGTGCCTTTCGAAGAAAAATGAAATGACTAAGACTTTTCAAAAGTTCAGTTTTTATTCAATATGGTTTTAGGTACTAAGTTATCTTGGATGCTTTCATGCAGGGTTTTACAGAAATGTAAGATTGTAGAGTCTCTGAAAAAATAACCAATTTTTGTTATTCCTTTGAAAGGTTGCTAGCCTGAAAAAGGAGCATCCAACAACCAAGTATAAGAATATAGGAAGGTCAATGCCCATACTCTGTTGTGGCAGAAGAAAGAGCCTAGAGAAGCACCATAGCTATCTGATGGAGAATTCCCACAGCACAGGCACTGCATAAGGATGCCATACTGGCCTTACGCAGAAATCCTCACATGCCCCAACTGTAGGGAACATGCTGGGGGAGACAGGCCAGCTGGGAGGGATTTGCTGGGGCTGAGCTACTGCGCACAGTACTATGAAGATTCTCTTATTGATGCTGCTGCTGCTGGACTCCACCATCTCTCAACAGCCCAGCACCAAACACAAATCGTGGCTTGAAGCTACCTTAACCCCACCACCTCCTTGGCTGTGCCTGAATATAATGTCCAAGAAGCCCAACACACAACAGTACCTATAATCTGTATAACATGTGACCTAGTCTCAGCAGCTGATCACTAACTAATTACCAGTGAATCTTTACAATATGCAGCCCCTGCTAGCTGCCTAAGCTGGAATATGGTCATTCATGTAAGCCTTTAAGTACACTTATTTTGCTAAATGGGCATCCCTAACCATGTCGCTATGCCTCAAAAAGCTATTCCTCCCTTTCTCTGTGCAGTTATATATCCCACAGTGCACATCTACACATGATCATGGAACCATTACTTTGTATGCCTGAATCTCTGATGATTCTATCCTTGATAAGTTAGCTCTCCTATACTTGGAAATATCAAGATGTGTCCATTGCATTTTAGGTGTGTGCGCGCTCACGTGCACAGTTGTCGGAGATTTCTGCCTTAGTGATATTCATAGGGCTAGCTGTGGCGCCCTCTGGAGTGGTGCTCCCATGTGGCGGTACATCAGGCACCGCCAGCCCTGTGCCCTCTCAGTTCCTTCTTGCCGGCAACTCCGACAGAGGGGGAGGAGGGCGGGAAATGGAATGGACCTGAGCAACATACCTCAAAGAACAAAAATTATGAAAAGGTAGGTAACCGTTTTTTCTTCTTTGAGTGCTTGCTCATGTCGATTCCATTTTAGGTGACTCACAAGCATTATCCATAGAGGTGGGCTTGGAGTTCACAGCTTAGCATCTTCCAGTACTGCCCTATCGAAACCAGCATTGTCCGAGGCCTGCTGGGTCAGTGCATAGTGGGACGTAAAGGTGCGGACAGATGACCAGGTGGCTGCTCTACAGATGTCCTGGATAGACACATGGGACAGAAAGGCTGCCGAAGAGGCCTACGCCCTAGCAGAGTGGGCGGTGAAAATCACCAGGTGTGGCACCTTTGCTTGGTCATAGCAGAAGCAAATACAGGCAGTGATCCAAGAAGAAATTCTTTGAGTTGATACAGAGCGAGCTTTCATCCTGTCGGCCACAGTGATGAATAATTGCATTGACTTATGGAATGGCTTGATTCTGTTAATGTAGAAGGCTAGAGCCCTCCTGACATCCAGGACATGTAGCCTGTGCTCCACCTCTGACTTATGCGGCTTCGGAAAGAAGACTGGTAAGTAAATGTCCTGGCTCAAATGGAACTGAGAGATGACCTTAGGAAGAAAAGCCAAGTGTGGCCTTAGCTGGACCTTGTCCTTGTATAAGACCGTGTACGACGGCTCTGATGTGAGTGCCCGAATCTCGGATACCCAGTAGGCCGACGTCACCGCGACCAGGAACATGACCGTCAAGGAGAGGAGAAGGAGACAGCAGGAAGCCAAAAGCTCGAAGAGAGGACCCGTGAGCTGCGATAGCACCAGATTCAAGTCCCACGGAGGGACAGGGTCCCTAACATTTGGGTAAAGGCTTTAGGCCCTTAAAGAAGGGTGTAGCCCAAAGAAACTGTGTTGAGCACCCAGCAGTCTGAGGTCACACGGGACAAGGCCGACCAGAAAGGGCAGAGGAGGTTGAGGAAAGGGAGGGTTGGTTCCAGTACTTTGGCTGGGGTGCCATCCTCAAGTGCACCCTCAAAATGGCTGCTTCTGGCCTCCCTGACTTCTGGGAGGGTCAGGTTGGGCAGCCGAGCGGGAAGAAGACAGATAGCATCTCTTAGGCCCTTAACCCTTGTCCTTTCTCCTGTAGGAGCCAGACCTGGGAGCCCCCCAGGACTTAGACTGCGTCGGAGGAGGAAGAGGTGGAGGTCAGAATGGCTTCCTGGACTGCCGAGGAGTGTGTAAGCCCAGGGAGTGGAGGATGGCTCGGGAGTCCTTGAGCCCATGGAGCCTAGAGTCAGTCAGCTCAGAAAAGAGCCCTGAACCCTCAAATGGGAGGTCCTGGATCGTGGCCTGCATCTCCTGGGACAGCCCAGAAGCCTGCAACCAGGAGCTGCGTCTCATGGCCACTGCTGACGCGATCACCCTGGCAGCCAAGTCCATCGCATCTCAGGCCATCTGGAAGACTCCCCGGGCCTTCGCTCACCAACGTGGCAAACCCTTGGGCATGATCCTGTGGGCGGGCCTCAGTGAACTTATAAAGTGAGTCCCACAGGTTAAAGTTATAACGTCCCAACAAGGCCTGGTGGTTAGGGACCCTAAACTGTAAGCTGGTCGTTGAATAAACTTTCCTGCCAAACAAGTCCAGTCTTTTGGCCTTTTTATTCTTTGACGTTCCACTGGGGTGCCCCTGTCTGTCCCTTTCATTCACCACCGACACAACCGTAGCCATGTTGTCCATCAGGACCTGAACCACCCTGTCTTGGGGGTGGGGGATGATGAGTATATAGATACTCGAAGCCCTTTGCAGGGACATAGTATTTCTTTTCCGCTAAATTCGACGTCAGCGGAATAGAGGAGGGGATTTGCCACACCGATTTGGCTATTTTGAGCACCCCTGGGTGGACGGCCAATGCAATCTTTGCCAGTATGGTGGTCGAGATGACATTGAAGAGGTCGTCTGCCTCCTCGATAAACAGGCCAAGGTTTTTAGTCACCCGTTTAGGGAGGGCCTGGTGCTCCTTAAAATTGTCCGGGGAACTGCTGGTATGGGAGGGTCCAGCCACCGCCTCGTCCAGGGACGATGAGGATGATTGTATCACCTGAGGGATGGTGTTATCCCTTCCCTTGTCAGAGGAGGGCTCCCTTGGTGCTGGGGTACGGTGCACGGGCTCAGCCTCTGCCTTGTGCCATGTTCCGATTGCGGTACCGGCGGTGCCTCGGCCGGTTTGTCTGATGCGGCCAGGGAGGGCTAGGAGTACTGGACAGGCATCACCGGCACTACCCATGGGTTCCAGTATGGCCACTGGGGGGGCCCACAGCCCCTGCTGTGTTGGCACCGTATCCGGTGCCACCTCGGTCTCCCGCATTGGTGGGGAGTCGCCCCTTCTCGGTGATGGGCTGAAATCACGGTCCAACCTTGACCACTGTCCCTTCGGTGACCACGGCGGGGCCATTGGGGCCTGCGTTTGCCTACTGACCCCGGTAGGCCATCAGTGGGGGGACAGGGAGTAGCACTGCCTGCTGGAGGAACGGTACTGGGGCGAGCATGAACGACGCCGAGATCCTGAATGAGCCCTCTGGGACGGAGACCGACGACAAAGAGACCTTCTGGGAGAGGGTGATTGGCGTCTAGGTGACCTATGGCCAGACGGTCGTCAGTACCGAGGAGTGGCACCACAAGTCCAGAGTCCTTGCCTAGTAGGAGGGGATCTCAATGGAGATCTAGGCTTTCTGGCCGGCGAGCTAGGCTGCAGTGCCGGGTCCTGAGGTCGCAGTGATGGGGACTTGCGCCTGCAGTCCAGCGACCTGGGGTGTTCTGCCAGTCTATGCTGCAGCATCCTGGTGGCTTTCCCCTTTGGTGGCGTGAGCAGAGCCTTATCGGTCACCTGGCGTGGCACCTGTGGAGCCGGTCGGCTTCGCTCCTTAGCCACTGGGATTGCTTCGGGCACTGAAGTCCCCATCACTGGCTGGGAATCCCTGCCGCTGCCTGGGGTGGGGGGCGGGTGGGTCCCTGGCCAGACTTGGGGGGTCCGACCTCTGCAGTACTCCTGTGAAGCCCCATAGCGGGCGCATGGCCGGACACAGGTCCTTTGCCCGAGGCCCCTCTGTCCTTCGGGGCTTCTTTTTTTTTGCCTCTTCTTCGGCAGTGCTGGGGGTGTGCTGCGTGCTGAGGCCAAAGTGCTGGGAGTGGGTGCTGTGGTGTAGGGTTCTGACGCCGGACGAAGAGTGGCCTCCATCAACACCACCCTCAAGCGGATATCCCGCTCCTTCTGAGTCCGCGGGCTAAAGTTTTTACAGATGCGGCACCTGTCTTTCCTGTGGCTTTTTCCCAGACACTTAAGACAACTGTCATGCAGATTGCTAATCGGCAGGGCCTGCTGCATGATGCACACGGCTTGAAGCTGGGGGAGCGGGGCATGCCCCGCTCAGGGCAAAGTCCCAACTGGGACTCCCCTGACTACACTATCAACTAACTATGAAACTATGTACAACAACAACTAAATAAGTCAATGGATAAACCACTGCTGCTCTTGCAAAACAAGACAAGGCGCTCCAATTAACTGTCATGGGCGGTAAGAAGGAACTGAGAGGGCGCAGGGCCTGTGGTGCCTGATATACTGCCGCGTGGGAGTGCCACTCCGGAGGGCACTACAGCTGGCCCTAAGGATACTGCTAAGGCAGAAATCTCTAACAACTGCACATGGGCACGTACACACCTAAAATAAAATCAACATGAGCAAGCACTCGAAGAAGAACATCTATACCAATCTGAACTGGGAAAAACACAATCAGGTGTATCAGCATCCATCTTGCAGAGTTTGTCTGATCCAGTAGACTACTGTGCACTTGTTAGGGAAAAATAAAGTCCAGGAAGTGTTAATACAATAGGGTGAAAAATCTGAAACAAGGTCTTTGGTAAGCAAGCCATCAGTATTCTGTGGCTTGCAAACAGCCAGGCCATCGAGCTCATTAAACCTTCAAAAAAGATGCTCCAGGCATGGGCAGTGTGGTCTCAGCCTTCCTTGGTCCCAAGGCCAGTGATAAAATCATAAACTGAAAAGACTGCCTCTTGTAAACATTTAAAATAGGTTTCAAGGACTAAGGATCAGAGTTCTTCAGAGTGAATCAAGGAAACTCCCTTTTTCAGTACTCAGCGGCTCCAAGAAACGGGTAGATAAAATGAGGAGGGGATCCGAAAAGGATCATCTTAGAAATTTATACTTCATGCCAAATAGGTGAAGTTTTTTGGACTCCTTATCTCCAAGGTAGATACTACTGCTTTCCCAGTTTTAGCTTTCCCAGAAAGCTAAAGTCACAAATGAGCCAGGGGTAGGGATACTGAAAAAACTATATTCATGCTTCCTTGGCATAAAACAGGGTTTTTCAAACTTCATAGGGTAGATAACCTCAGTACAGATATTGTATTGTGGCCTACCACCCTGCTTTTTCATTACTGCATGGACTATCTTCCCATTCAGTGGCAACCACATAACATCCTGTGGCACCTGTAGCAATTGCTTAGATAGAAAAGAAGTATTAGGAAAATTATTAATCATAACCCTGTTTAACAAGTGTAACATCTGTAAATAAGAGCCAGCACCATCAGACCAGCCAGGGCTTTGTAGACTTCAGCAAGTGTTCTGTATACTATAGTTTGGGAAGCACTGATACAAAAAATCCTTTTTCCTAGAAAGAGAGGTAGTGCAGGCAGGGTAAATTTTCAGACCTCTTTGGGTGCTTTTAGTAGAACCTTGTTGATGAAGAGAGCTACTTTCCCTTTTCTTAGTGCTCCAAGTTTTACACTATAAGGGTATGTGTCTACACTACAAAGTCAGGTATGACTGTAGAGTGGGTAGGCATATCCTCACTAGCTTCAATCTAGCTAGCATAGGTAACACTACCAATAAAGATATGGCAGCACAGGTAACTGTGCAGGCTAGCCGCTCCAGTAGAAGCCTACAGGGGACTCTGGGTATGTACTCTGGTTGCTAGCTTCCACTAGGGTCCATGCTGCCACATCTTCAGTGTTATTCTTAACCATAACAGCTAGATTAAAGTTAGTGCTGATACACTACCTGGGTTGCAATTACACTTTAATCGCAATGTAGACAAACACTCCATTTGCAACCAGTTCCACATATGGAGAATCAAAAGTGGGCTTGGTCACCTGCAGGTGCCTGAAGGCACTGTTGATCCAAATAATCACTAGGTGGTGTTTGGCCTGGTCCAGAGTCTACTTTTCTTGTAGTTTAATTTGACAATATAAACACAAACTCTTCATTTCCCTCCACCTCCTTTTCAGGACCCACCTCTGCGCACTCTGCACCATTACCATTTCTATTTCTGCCCTGCTCATATGCCATCAAGCATCAAATTCCAGAACCTGGAGGATGGAGCAACTTGAAGAGACAGGATTCCATAACAGGAAATGACCAATGGGACCATTACAATAGAAAATTATAGGGTATATGTGGGAAATGTTAGGTGGAAATGGGAGGAACGAACAGAGGCTCCTAAAAATATCCATAATGTTTAGAGCAGGCAGCTGCTGCTAAGGCACTACAAGATAGCTACCCAGAGTGAATTCATAAAAACCATCACTAGGCAGAGTGCTAGGTGTGGGCACAAAATCACACAAGTAATGGCAAAAAAGCTGCTCTGAGGTCATAAATGGAACCATGTCACCTGTAATCAATTAAGCTAAGCATTCCTGTGAACAGTTACAACAATCACTAATATAGTTGTAACATTGGCAGCTAGGGTCTATGGTGATGCAGTTTCTGTTTAAATTCTGCAGAATCAGACAAATTCAAGAGACTTTACTCACATTTTCACGTTAAAAGTTATTCAGTAGTTAAAGTTACATGGTTTTCTTTTATTTTCTACATTTCAACCATACTAGCAAGTGCAATACAGTAACTCTTCGCTTAACGTTGTAGTTATATTCCTGAAAAATGCTACTTTAAGCGAAACGATGTTAAGCGAATCCAATTTCCCCATAAGAATTCATGTAAATAGGGGGGTTTAGGTTCCAGGGACATTTTTTTTGCCAGACAAAACACACACACACACACTATACGGTTTAAACAAACAATTTAATACTGTACACAGCAATGATGATTGTGAAGCTTGGTTGAGGTGGTGGAGTCAGAGGGTGGGATATTTCCCAGGGAATACCTTACTGCTAAATGATGAACTAGCACTCGGCTGAGCCCTCAAGGGTTAACACATTGCTGTTAATGTAGCCTCACATTCTACCTGGCAGCAAGAATGGAGGGAGGAGACACAGCATAGCAGAGAGAGACACACACACTGTGTTTGTGTGTGTGTGAAAGAGACGCGCATTGTCCCTTTAAGTATGCTGACCTCACTCTAAGTACACTGCCTTTTTAAATAGATCAGCAAGTTGAGACAGCAGCTACTGCCAGAAAGCTCCCTTCGTCCTGAGCCCTGTCATGTTCCCCCCCCCCCCGCTCTGTGGAGAGGGGGTACAGGAGCGGAGGGGGGGGCAGGAGTGCAGGGAAGGGGACACTAGCCCCCCCCCATTCTGCACAGCAAGCAGGAGGCTCCCGGGAGCAGCTCCAAGGCAGAGGGCAGGAGCAGTACACAGCAGTGGAGGGGGAGGGGCAGCTGAACTGCCTGGCAATTGATAGCCTGCTGGGCGGCTACTGCACAGGGAACTTAGGGGAGCTGATGGGGGGCTGCCAGTCCACCCTGGTTCCAAGCCCCCACCAGCTAGCTCCAATGGGCTGCTCTTTCTGCAAGCGGTGGACAAAGCAGGCGACTGCCAAACAACGTTATAAGGGAGCACTGCGCAACTTTAAATGAGCATGTTCTCAAATTGATCAGCAACGTAACAACAAAACAACATTAACCGGGATGACGTTAAATGAGGAGTTACTGTATATAATTCTGCAGTATACGATCGTTCTATCAGTAATTAAATAATTTTTTTAATATAAAGAATTAATTCTTCTTCTCCTCACATTGAGATTTTTCTCATGCTCCTAAGTGTAGTAGGAAGAGAGCCTGAAACATAAGCCTGTATTAAAGGCCTTGTATGAGGCCTGAGGCCTAAACTAAAGTAGTGGTCAAAACTTTGCTGCTATAAAACAAAGTTAAGCTGTGAGCAAAAGGCAGGGCCTGCTCACAGAATATGGCAAGAACAGGGCTGATATTGTAAAAACACATATTCCTAAGCAGTGCTAGGCACAAGAACACACACGCAAACACATTCCAGAAGGATGGTACCCCGATACCAGCACATTCCCCAAAGATAACGGGAACACACTGACCCATCTTAAAGCTAAGGTCAGGATGACAGCATGATGGATAGAGATGTTTTGATCAAACCAACAGGTACAAGGCAATGGGTGGCACCGAAATATGTCAGAGAGGCAATACGTAACTTGTTTGTATTGGTGTATAAAGATGTATCTCAGAGGGAGTGTCTTTGTCTGGCCTTCAGGAAAACAAAAAGTCCCGCCGTTCACTGAGCTGGTCCATTGTAAAAGGTGTTAGTGGTCTTGTAGAGTGTGCGGGATACTAGAACCGTGCCTTGTTGTTAATAAACCTGGCCAGGTGCCTTCACTAAAAAACGAATCTGTAAATTTATTGGGCAGTTTAATTGAGGTCTGCTTTCTCCGCTATCGGCGCATAGCTGGAAAAGTACACTGAATGAACACACACGCAGCCAACATCTGACCACACCAAGATTTTGCAATGAAGAAGTTACTCACCTTGTGCAGTAACAATGGTTCTTCGAGATGTGTCTCCTTATGGGTGCTCCACTGTAGGTGTGCTTGCATCCCTGCACTGCTGATCAGAGAACTTTGGTAGCAGTGCCCATTAGGCCCGCACATATGCTGTTTCTCCTTGTGCTGCACCATGAGGCTAGTCAGCGCGCGCAGGCTAACCCCCTTCAGTTCCTTCTCTACCGCAGTCATTGACAAGAACTCCAAAGTAGGGGGGAGGATGGTTCTTTGGGATGTGTGTCCTT
Source organism: Platysternon megacephalum (assembly GCA_003942145.1). Classification (NCBI taxonomy): domain Eukaryota; kingdom Metazoa; phylum Chordata; order Testudines; family Platysternidae; genus Platysternon; species Platysternon megacephalum. The sequence continues at coordinate 869,753 of QXTE01000133.1, forward strand.
ATGGGTGCTCCACAGAGCACCCATAAGGACACACATCCCAAAGAACCATCATTACTGCACAAGGTGAGTAACAACTTCTTCTTTGAGTAGTGTCCCTATGGGTACTCCACTGTAGGTGACCCCTGAGCAGTATCCCTTCTGGAGGGCTGGAACTTTGGAGTCGGGTCAGTTACAGGTAACAGCACCGTGGAGCTGAAGATGGCATCGGAGGCAGAGTCCCCAGTGATTGCATAGTGTTCTGCGAAAGTGTGGATTGACGCCTATATTGTAGCTCTACAGATCTCTGAGATAGGGACATTCTTGAAGGTGGTGACAGATGAGGAGATCAACCTTGTGGAGTGTGTACAAATACTATCTGGAGGGGTCATATGGCGAAGTTGGTAACAGTGTCTGATGGAGTTTGAGACCCACTTGGAGAGTCTTTGGGCTGATATTGCTGAGCCCCTGGACCTTTCCGCAATGGAGAGGAAAAGCCTGGGGGACTTCCTGAAAACTTTCATCCTGTCCAGATAGAAGGCTAGGGCTCTCCTGACATCTAGTGTGTGTAATATAACCTCCCTGTTGTCTCGGTGAGGAATCAACTGGTTCATGTGAAATGGAGAGGTTACTTTAGGAATGAATTTCAGATGTGGCCTGAGCGTAAATACCGTGTAGGGAGGATGTGCCATTTCTCCTAGCCGAGGTAATCGTTACCAGGAAGGCTGTTTTCACTGAGAGGTACGTAAGCGAACAGGTGGCCATGGGTTCGAAGGGAGGCCTAGTCAGTCCTTTCAGTAACAGGTTTAGGTCCCATGTAGGAATAGGAAGTCAAGGTTGTAGGAAGAGGTTTACTATACCCTTGAGGAACCTTTTAGTAGTCAGGTTTGACAGCACCGAGTATCCCTCTATTGGTTGATGGAAGGCTGTTACAGCTGCTAGGTGGACTCAGAGAGCTTAGAGGTAGCCCTGATATTTTTAGGACCAGATACGTGGAAGAGTGGAGGATGTCGGGGAGATTTGTTGGGAAGTACACCCAAATCTGAAATCTGCACCATTTTTGGAGTACGTCATGTTGAGGACTTTCTACTGTGTAATAATACCTCTTGCACCTCCTTCAAACAGGAGCCTTCTAGGTGTTTGAACCAAGAAGGATAAACCTTGAGGCAGAGAACCACCAAGTTGGAATGTAGGATAAGTCCTCTGTCCTGGGAGAGGAGGTACAGAGTGACTGGGAGAGAGATTGGCGGGCACATCGCAAGCTGTGACAGGTAAGGGTACCAGGTCTGTCTCAGCCAAGTAGGAGCGATCAGATGATGTGTGCTCCATCTTTTTTTATTTTCAGCAGGACCTTCGATAGTAGGGGAAAAGAAGGAAAGGCGTAAAAGGAGGTTCCTGTCCTGAGGGGGAGGAGAGCATCACTCAAGGAGTGTTGTCCTATCCCTGCTCTGGAGCAGTAGTGTGGACATTTCTTGTTCAGGTAAGTGGCGAACAAGTCTGTGGTTGGCGTCCCTCACTGCCTGAATAGATCATGAATTGCTACTGGGTCTAGCGCCCATTTATGTTTGTGTGGGAATGTTCGACTGAGACTGTCCACTATGGAGTTTTGTGTGCCCGGGAGGTAGGCTAATGGCAATGTGACGTCATAGGAGATACACCAGTTCCATAGTCTTATCGCTTCCATACAAAGGGAGGGTGACCTAGCTCCTCCTTGTTGATTTATATAGTATATGCAGGCTATGTTGTCTGTTAGAACTCTCATGTGTGATCTTTTGAACAACGGTAGGAAGTAGGTGCAGGCATTCCTGACTCCCCTGAGTTTGAGGAGATTGATTGACAAGACATCTCTGTGGGTGACTGCTTGCCTTGCCTGGTGAGATCGTTTAGATGTGCACCACACTCTCTGAGTGATGCATCAGCGGTAAGAAGCAATGATGGATGAGGTTGCGAGAAGGGAATCCCTCTGCAAATATTGGCTGGGTCTTTGCATCTGTGTAAGGAGTTTTTGATCCTGGGCAGTAGTGACTGGGGTTTCTCTAACCTGTCCATGTTTGGGCTGTAAACTGAGCTGAACCACATCTGAAGGAATTGCATATGAAACCTGGCATGTGCTATTACCGCTGTGCTTGCTGCCATATGACCCAAGAGTTGGAGACAGTGTCTGGCTGATATCTGCGGTCTCTTTGAGTGTGACCAGGGAGAGAAGTCTGTGTTGAGGTAGAACAGCTCTGGCCTATAGCGAGTCGAGGTCTGCGCTTATGAATTCCAGGCATTGTACTGGAACAAGGGTTGAATTCTGGGCATTGATCTGTAGGCCCAATTCTGTAAATAGGCGTATTGTAGTTTTGGTGACTCGGTGAGCCTCTAAGAGGGATGGGGCTCTGAGAAGGCAATCATCCAGATAAAGTAAATCATGACACCTTGGGAGCATAAGTGCACAACTACTACTGAGAAAACCTTGGAAAATACTCTAAAGGCAGATGATACTCCAAAGGGGAGCACTGTGTGTTGGTAAAATTGCCTGTGAGACAATAGGATTGAGATATGAAAGTAGGCGTCCTAATGGTCGAGGGCTGAAAACCAGTCTCCCTGTTCCAACACTGGAATGATTGTTGCTAGAGTGGCCATCTTGAATTTTTGAGCTTTGACAAACTTATTGAGAGCTCTGAGGTCTAGTATGGGTCTCCAGCCTTCCTTCCTCTTGGGTATTAGAAATACCAAGAGTAGAACCCTTTGCCTCATAGATGTTGAGGTATCGGTTCTATGGCGCTTAACTGGAGGAGGCGATCTCTCTCGTCATAGTAGTAAACTCTTGTGAGAAGAGTCCCTGAAGAGGAACAGGGAAGAGTGTTGTGGAGGGAATAAGGAGATAAAATGCATGGAGTACCTAGTGTGAACAATCTTGAGGACCTGCCGGTCCAATGTTATGCATTCCCAGGGACTGCGGAATGCTGCCAATCAGTGGCCAAATGGGTGTATAGTGTTGGTCAGCTGTAGTGGTTGGGGGGAGTGGTCTATAGATGCCTCGACCAGCCCGTCAAAATTGATGTTTGGACATATATGGCTGGGACTAGAAAGATTGTGGGCCAGATGATTTACGCCTAGAAAATTTACTTTTCTTTCTCTGCTACTCGTAGTGGCATTGAGTGGGATACTGGGATGTATATGGTCTTTGCTAGGATTGGGTATTGAACCTCCTTTTCTGTCCTGGTGTGTTGATGCCCATTAAATGGAGAGCGGCCCTAGAGTCTTCAGGGTGTGAAGGGAGGCATCAGTCTTTTCCGCAAAGAGCTTTGTGCCCTCAAAAGGAATGTCTTCAACAGTCTACTGTACCTCCTCTGGGAAGCTCAATAGACAGAGCCATGATGCTTGATGCATCACTACCACCGTGGAGATGGACCTAACTGCTACGTCGGCTGCGTGGAGGGCAGATTGTAGCATTGTCTTTGCCATTAAATGGCCCTCCTGGATAATGGCCTTAAATTGGTCATGATGTGACCCCAGCAGCTGTTCAATAAAGTCATTCAGTTTTAAATAATTTATATAATCGTATTTCATCATGAGGGCTTAGTAGTTGGCGATACAGAACTGAAGAGTGGCCGAGTACGCTTTTCTTCCAAAAAGGCAGGGTGGATAAAAATCAATGATTTAAAAATGATTTAAAAAAAATTAAATTAAATTAAAAAAAAAAAAAATCGGATTTTTTTTTGATAAAATGCTTTTTGAGGAAGAAACCTATCTAAAGATAGTTTTAATTAAGATACATTATAGCTCAAAGATATCTCCTCAAACAAATCCAGTTTTTTGTCTTGAAATAATACATAGTTGTTCAACTAACAAAAATGAATCAAAATATTTCAGTGGTCGTCATTTTAACATGTTGATGTCATTGTTTATTCCCATTTCCATGGTAATAGTACCACTTGTCAGCTCCACACCATACCTCATCACAGAGTAGACATAATTAACTTTTAAATTATTTATGATGTGCATGTACACAGAGACGGTACATGAAGTCAACCAAATTGGTTGTGTCTGCTACTCTCCTAAAAGGAATACACCAAGTGCCCCAGCTGCTCAGCAAATCAGAATGAACATGAACCTAATCAGTTTTACTCCTCTGACTCACCCAAATAGCTGCATGCAGAAACACCCAACAATCTGCTAATTTCTATTGGGAATCTATGATGAGATGAGAGAAACAGGAATGACTCCTTCAGTTTATCAAGAGCCAGCCTCACTCTGTTGCTGCGGAAAGTGCTACAGGCAGCAGCAGAAGCACCAGCGTGAAGGGAACAGAATGAGTGCAACAAACCAAATAGAACAACAATGTGGGAAGTACTATAAAGAAAGGATAAGAAACAAAATATCAGGGGAGCAAGAAGGAAAAAAAGTGAACTGGTTACAAACTGGTTAAATGAGGTGAAGATTATCTGAATTCCTGATATCAATTCAATTAACAACCATAGTTAATCTGATTGGTAGCTTAAAAAGAAATGCAGGTATAAAATCTGCCTCACAAAATTTTGGAATCCTCGCCACTTCAGTACAAGTGTCATTTATTTTATACCATGATTTGAAGTCAATAGGACTAAGCTCAATTATGAAGGTTTACAAGATCAGACCTTTGATTTGACAGCCAAGATGAATTTTGATTACAGTACTGAATATTGACAATGTGCAACACAACAAAAAGGCTTTTTATAGCTATTTTTAAATTTAAATAAGCTTTCTATTTTATTTCTTATTTAAAAAATGAGCTGCCAAATTCCTGATATCACCCAGTAAGTCCCATGCTACCACACTGTTTCTCAGTGTGGATACAGACACAGAACATTCATCAGGGTAGGCAGTATNGGGGGGGGGGGGGGGGGGGGGGGAGGAGAAGAGGAGGAACAAAACTGCCTGCCTGTTGCCAAAGCTTTTAAATTAGAGAATTATGAAAACTTATTCTCTTGGTAAATGAATAAGTTTCTTTTCATGCACTGAGTAAATATATGATTTATGGTAGATGGCTGTGGCAACTCATGTCAGGCACCTAGTAACAGTGTCCAATGCCCGACATCTAAGACTGTCAACAACATACCGCATTTTTAAATGCTTCTTGTTAAACGTTTGGCACTGGCAGATCTGAAGTGGTGCCATAGCACTTAGACAAATGTTGGAAAATTGCCACACCAGTGACAAGAGATTAAAGAGCCCATGATTGCTGAAACACAAAGAATGGCTTGAGAACAAGAAATCTGACAAAGAAAGCTATGTAGAATCTTTTGCAGCCAGCACTCAAGTGCAGAAATTCGGAAAAACTCAAAGGAACAGAGTATATATAGGGTAGGAATTCAGTACTGGAACATACTATCTCTGGATTTTTAAAACGTAAATGTGTCAGAAAGGGTGAAAAAATATATCAAAGAATGACAGAAGTTGAAGACGAAGGCTACACAGAAAGTTTATTTAGGTTTTGTTTGTGCTTAGATATGCTTAGTAGCTGCATATAAACAGTGTTACCAAAAAGAGATTTTGTCCAGTGATGTTACCCAGTTACCAGCACAAAAAAACCCATAGAGAATATTGTTAGCCAAAAAGAGCCCGTAAGATGCGGGAAGTGCTCTTTCAAAGGATTTTATGATTAAGAACATCACAATACTAAAACTGGGACATTATGGGTCATCGGTCTCAGTTTGACCTATTTCTTCCTCCCACTTAGAGAGGATAGTTATATATGTCTTACTGCATTATAAGCAAACAACAGAGACTGGGCTGGTGCTTTTCTTTTTTTTCAATGTAAGAAATCAAAACAGTGCATCATCATGAACATCTTTATAAAACCTCTAAACCTTGCAGCAACACCGTGAGCACATTAAATAGATAAGAAAACTGCTATGGATTATCTGTTTTTTATATATTAATTTTCAGATAAATACTCAGCACCCTAAATAAAACTTAGGTAAGGAGCCATTTTATCATTTTTAAAGGTTTGAAGAGCAGTCCCTATGTGACATCCAATGATACTCTCTGCTCATATCACATCACACACCCATCACTGAACAGCATTCCAGCACTGAAGTATGAAGCTGCCTTTTAGAAAAGATGGCAAGTCCACTTTCTGTTCCAAATTACACAGGTTAGTAGACTTTTATTTATATTAAATATTAAAATTGATAATACAATTAGTGAAGTAGCTCCCATGTTTAGTTTCATATTACATTAAATTCACCTTATTCTCTCTCCACAATTTCAGTCAATGTACTGCACATATTTATATACATAACTGTGTGAGAGAAGTAGTTGGAAGAAACTGCTGGTTTTGGCAACTGGGTGAAGTTGAGATTTTTGGCACTCAAGCATGCATGGGTTATGCTTTGGGAATGTTGCACTCCAGCAGGATATTTCTGCTAATATGATCAGCAATAAAACAATTAACAGTGTAGACATGTATAGTGTCATCTCTGTATTTCAGAGATAATAATCCATTGGGATTATTCAGGGCAGTTTACACTCCAGTTATTGTTTCAGGGTCTGTGCAGAATCAAGACAACACCATTGCATCAGTTTTCATTCAGTTCGTATTTTTAAGGTTTTCTTTGCAACACCTAGGTGTAAGAAACTTTTTCTTCTAAAGGAAAGCTTCAATTCTGAAGCACAATTCTGTGATAATGGGTGGATTACACCACCAATTCCATGACAGAAGAGCCAGCATCCTGCATATTACTCAGGACCCTCTACTAAAAAAAGGTTTGGTATATTCTGTTGCAGAGATGCAACATTAAATCAGATTGTTTGTTTTCATGCTATATTTTACTACACTCCTAAATCTTTCAGGTACTTTCATAAGGTACAGAATTAATGTAAAAACCTTATTTTATTTATTTAAGAGCCAATAGTGTAAGTGTGCACCTAAATATTTACAACATTTTGTTACAGCAGTGATTTTTCATTATTTTGAATCCTGAATCTAATCCATTTGTGTTGCCAACCTACTGTGAAGTGGTCCTGTGCTATGCTTTGTTCTGATTGGTTTTCACTTTTCAGCTACATTTGTTTTTAAAACTAAGGTAAACAATTTTGGACTATGAAGAGAGTTGGGGGAAGGAACATTAGAGATTTTAAAAATATCTGGTCACAAATAAAGAAAATTTCTTCAAAACTATTGTGCAGTGATATTTGAGAGCTACAGATGTACAGTGGTGTACAATAATCTCTCTTCAAAACAAAAATGTACATTACCATGCCATGGTCAAATGTGAAAACACCAACATCACGTCCATGATGAATGTGATTCCGTCTGATAATGGGGTTTCCATGGTTTTTAACCCAAATTCCTGCTAATGCATTATTGGAGATTTCGTTGTCCTCATATATTCCCTGGCAAAAAGTAAGTAAAAACCAAAAATCAACAATAATAAATAGTTCTACAAAAGTTAGGGGGGAAATTAGAAATAGAAAATACCTGTGCATGATCTGTAATATAAAGTCCAACATTTTCACAGTCGCTGATGTTACAGTGTTTGATAGTGGGACAAGCTCCCTGGCCACTAACACATACTGCAGAGCCCACTGGAAGAAAAGTGTACAGTTATCAAAGATTCAAAGTGTAGTGTATTTATAGATAGTTTGGCCCTACTCTTACAAGAAAACATACAGTATGCAATGGCATCTAAAATGGATATTTTAAAAATGTAGCATTCATTTAATGCCTTTTATTAAAGCAATGAAAAGTACTTTGCCCAGACAGGAAACTATTACCATCCCCATTTTGCAGATATGGAAGCTGAGGCAGAGAGAGTTTAAGTCACATGTCAAAAGTTACACAAACAGCATGTCACTGGCAGAATGGGCAATATTTTGTATATTTATTTAAGTTAATAAAAAAAATAGTTCATTCAACTTTTCACACCCTCACTGAACAATATGCAGAAGAAAAACAAGATACAACAAAACTGTCTACACTCTCTCAAGACTGCTAACTACTCCCCCACTTGAGTCTATTTACACCCTCAGTAATCTACCATCTTCAAGGACCTGGAGCAATCAAATATTTTGTATCATGCCAAGATCATCAACAGAATATTGCATTGTCTAACTAATGGGGAAGAAGAGCAGGTTCCAGAGTAAGGGGCCCCTCTCCAGAGACACCCTTCCACTAATCTTCAATAGGGCCAGGATCTCATTCATGATGTTTGGTAAGCAGACATCAATAATGACTGTTATGCACTCCCAACATAAAATATTACCATCCAAACAGACCAGGGCACTCTGTACCAGCTGTAGTTTCTAAATGATCTTCAGGCATAGCTTTACATAGAATGCATGGTAATAATTTCAATTTCAAAGCGACTAAAGCATAGATAAACATAGCAAGGTCTGCATCCAAAAGGACAGGTTCTAGCCAAATATAATTGAGAGGGAAAAATGTTCATGACTAAGTTTTGTGCTGCATATGGACGAAAAAAAATTCTGTTCACTGCAATTATCCTACTTCAGTAACAGTGTTTAGAATTAATTTAACAGTGAAGAGGACACTAACCTGTACAGGTACTTCGAATGATACAGTGATCTATTATTGGGCTGCAGTTCACGGTAATCTCTAAGCAGTGGTGTGCATTGTGGTGTTGAGCAGATTTGTCATCAGGATTGAACTAAAAGAATAAAATTTAATGTTTTGATATTTTTTAAAAAAGCATAATTTTGGAAATTATTGGAAATTCTACTAAGGTTGCTTACCCTGATTGTCATATACCCAACGTACGCATCTTCAGAACCTTCCATAAAAACGAAGGTGGAATCCCTAGTGTTTTCTATTATGACTTTATCTGCTACTTTTCCAGGTGCTGTAAACAAGAAGTTATTTTAAAAGCTTACTCTTTTCCTATGAAAACAGAAAACAAACACGATGCAATTTCAAGTTCTACAAGTGAAAAAAAAGATGCGGATTCTCAGGCATATTTACATTAGGAGCACTTTAGCATATAGGAATATTGATATACTACACTGGAAAAGTGCTCCTAATGTGGACACAGCAATACCAGCAAAGCTGTGCTTTGCACTGGCATAGTGAAACCACTCCCCATGAGCAAAACAAGCTATTCTAGTAACAATGCAGTTTTGCCAGTATAGTTGTTTACCACCTTCTGCCAGTACAACTGTGTCAGTCATAGGTGCAAAGAGGATCCCTGACCTAGCTACACCAGCAGAAGTCTGTAGGATAGACGTGGCCTTAGTTTAGATGCAGTTATACTGGCATAAAAGTGCCTTTGCTAGTATAGCTTATGTTGTTCAGGGAAGCACTTTTTTACTGGTGTAAAAGCCACACCTAATACTAGTATTAAATATATACCAGCAAACCTTTTCTAGTGCAGACTTGGCCCAGGTGTTCTGACTTCCAATTCCCTAACTATTAGGAAATTATTCCCCATTAAAACAAACCAGAAATAGATAATTCAATATAGTGTATAGGAAAATAAAACTGATTACAAAATAGCATTTAAGTTTTCTAATAAAAAATTAGAGAGACAACTGTAACATATTTGGGCTCAAACTTGTACTATTGTAAAACAGTTACAACCTGGTGCTGTATATGGTCTGGATTCTAAATCTTTTTATTAAGACTAAATACATACATTCAGTACACCATCACATAGTAGATCCTTGCTAATACATGCATGTTCTTTACAACTTTCACAAAACCAAAAAAGTGGTATCTCCTCATTTCTCACCACATACATACAGAGTGCTGTAGGAAAGTCTATTTTTTATACTTAATGTACTAAAAGTTTATTACAGTTTAAAACAGTTCAGAATAAGTACTAAGAATAAGGCAGTTGGGAAGTTTAGGCTTGAAATTAGGCGAAGGTTTCTGACCGTCAGAGGAGTGAAATACTGGAATGGCCTGCCGGGGGACATAGTGGGGGCAAAAGACCTCTCCGGCTTTAAGACTAAGCTTGATAAGTTTATGGAAGGGATGATCTGATAGGATAACTTGATTTACCCAATAGGTCAATAATGTGCCGCCTGGGAGTTAGTACCGATTTTAAATGTTGGGATATTGGGAGTCTTTTCCTAAGGGTCAGGATAGAGAATATTGGCCACATGCTCGGGGTTCAGCTGATCGCCATATTTGGGGTCGGGAAGGAATTTTCCTCCGGGGTAGATTGGCAGAGGCCCTGGAGGTTTTTCGCCTTCCTCCGAGCATGGGGCAGGGGTTGTTTGCTAGAGGATTATCTGCTGCTTGAAGTCACCAAATCAGGATTTGGGGACTTCAACAGCTGAGTCAAGGGTGAGAATTATTTCGGGGTGGGTGGGTCAACTTTTGTGGCCTGCATCATGCAGGAGGTCAGACTAGATGATCATAATGGTCCCTTCTGATCTCAAGTTCTATGATTCTATGA
>QXTE01000133.1:881015-915092 GCA_003942145.1 Platysternon megacephalum
AATAAGTAAGTGTTAAGCTTTTCAAAATAAGTGTTAAAAGAATGTTTTAAAATTGCTAATCTACAAGATGCAGTAACTTGAAATGTGAATAGCAAGGTTCTTCAGCAATCTTTATACTGAGTCTAGACAAAAAGTGTTTTGCATGCTATTGCTGAAGAGCCAGCAGAGGGAGCACAAGTTTTAAAAAAATATTCTTATAGCTGTGTTGACCTCAGTGATGTTGGTGCTCAAGAACAGTAGTAAACAAAAGAGCCAATTTAATGTCACCACAAACTGGAACTGAAATAACTAAACCAGTTATAATTCACACTTTTAGTTATTTTGGTACAAGTCTGTATGGAACACGCTTATTCAGAAATAAGGGCTTGTCTACAGTTTTTATATTGCTATAACTATATCAGTTTAAGCAGCAAAGAATCCTGTGGCACCTTATAGACTAACAGAGGTTTTGCAGCATGAGCTTTCGTGGGTGAATACCCACTTCTTCGGATGCAAGAAGTGGGTATTCTTCTTCTTCTTGCATCCGAAGAAGTGGGTATTCACCCACGAAAGCTCATGCTGCAAAACCTCTGTTAGTCTATAAGGTGCCACAGGATTCTTTGCTGCTTTTACAGATCCAGACTAACACGGCTACCCCTCTGATACTATATCAGTTTAGAAACTTTTATGAGAATAAACCATACTGATAAGCACCTTTATAGCAGTAAAACTGCATCCACTCGAGAGGGTTGTACCACTAACTATATCAATCCAATATACTTATAGCAGTACAAAAATATGTTTAGACTAACCCTAAGAATATCTACCCAGATTTGCATCAACACAACTAGCCTGAGGGAATATTACAAAGGAAGAAATGAAGCACTTTAGTATTCTTTGTAGTTCTACAATACAATGGCACTGCTAAGTAAACAGGAGAGAGCTACTTCTTAATCTCTTCCCCTGAATCATGCCCATATAGCTGTGCTTGGTACAGCAGTAGGAGAAGGAATCCTCCCACTGTCCATGGAGAAGCAAGGACCACTACCTTTGAACCACTATCACAGTAGTGGTATTTCAGCTGCAGTAGTTCCTGCTGCTGTGCTACTCTAAATATAGTTGGTGAAGCACTTGGAGGAGAGGAAGGTGATCAGGAACAGTCAACATGGATTCACCAAGGGCAAGTCATGCCTGACCAACCTGATTGCCTTCTATGATGAGATAACTGGCTCTGTGGATACGGGGGAAGCGGTGGATGTGATATATCTTAACTTTAGCAAAGCTTTTGATATGGTTTCCCACAGTATTCTTGCCAGCAAGTTAAAGAAGTATGGATTGGATGAATGGACTATAAGATGGATAGAAAGCTGGCTAGATTGTCGGGCTCAATCAATGGCTTTGATCAACAGCTCGATGTGTAGTTGGCAGCCGGTATCAAGCGGAGTGCCCCAGGGGTCGGTCCTGGGGCCAGTTTTGTTCAACATCTTTATTAATGATCTGGATGATGGGATGAATTGCACCCTCAGCAACTTCACAGATGACACTAAGCTGGGGGGAGAGGTAGATACTCTGGAGGGTAGGGATAGGGTCCAGAGTGACCTAGACAAAGTGGAGGATTGGGCAAAAAGAAATCTGATGAGGTTCAACAAGGACAAGTGCAGAGTCCTGCACTTAGGAAGGAAGAATCCCATGCACAGCTTCAGGCTACGGACCGACTGGCTAAGCAGCAGTTCTGCAGAAAAGGACCTGGGGATTACAGTGTGCCCTTGTTGCCAAGAAGGCCAACGGCATATTTGGCTGTATTAGTAGGACCACTGCCAACAGATCGAGGGAAGTGATTATTCCCCTCTATTCGGGACTGGTGAGGCCACACCTGGAGTATTGGGTCCAGGTTTGGTCCCCCCACTACAGAAAGGATGTGGACAAATTGGAATGAGTCCAGTGGAGGGCAACGAAAATGATTAGGGGGCTGGGGCACATGACTTATGAGGAGAGGTTGAGGGAACTGTAAGGTGATTGCAACTGATGGAGTCTGCTCTACAGACACAGTGAAGCGCTGCATATAAACAGGTCCCATGAAAGAGGACTGAGCATCTCAGTTGCAGTGAAGAGCAGGCGATATTTCAAAAGTGATTTTTTTTTTTAAAGTCTCTCTTGTTTTTTCTCCATTATAAAGAAAACCAGCTACAGCAATAACTAACAAACAGAGAGAGCACCTCTGTCAGAACCATCAGCTGCTTTCTGAAGTGAGGCAAGAAGAAAACTGCACAGCCCACTTGTAGAAAGTAGAAAAAGACAGTGTGCCAAGAGTGTAAATTGCTTCATTCTGATCTGTGGCTTCTTGTCTGGTTAAAAGAGGACAGGACATACCCCAGTTGTCTCTATTAGTGACACACACTCTTGCCACAGAAGATACATATTATGACTGGACTGATATAGAAAAGTCTTTATATATGCTACTTGATATTCTAAGATTTATTTGTAACACAGCTGTTAAGAGACAAGAAAGGTTACACATGGAGATAAAGATTTCAAATTAAATACCTGCACCAATCATAGTGATTGGAGATTCGATATATATCCATTCATCAGTATATATACCAGAGTGAACAAAGATAAGTCCATCAAAATGAGCTTCCTGAACCCCACCGAGGGCATCCTCAATGGTGTCATAGTACTAAAAACCAAAAACAAAATACAAACATGAGTTTAGCAAAGAATAACTATGAGAAAGGTATACAAATATTCATATGAAGTGATTCAGAAACATACCAACATATTTTCTCTTCCTTTATATCTTGCAGGGTTACTGTAGAAGTGTTCAGCAAAGCCTGGCTTTACATGTGCTCCTTTGTACTGAAATAGAGAAAATATTTCAAGATAAACCTATAACTAAGCAAACTTGTTGTATACATATATATACGCATTTATATGTATATATAAACATTTTAGAAAGTAAATCAGCAAAAGGCATAGTTGCAATAGTTTGATAGGTTCCGTAACATAATTTATATTTTGAAAATGTGTTCATTATACATCTGGACTCCATGAGTTGCAATTTCCACCAAGTATGGATACAAAAATTTGCATCCCTTAGCTACATTTTAAAGTGTTAATTAGGACCAAGGAAGAAGTTGTAATGTTAATACTGATATCAACCATTAAGCAAGCAGTAAAAGATTCAGAATTTTTAAGATGAGAAAGGACCATCATGACCATCTTATCTGACCTTCTGCACAGGCCATAGAATTTTAAGTCATTCCTGCATCAAACTCATAACTTCTGATTGAGCTGGAGTATATCTTTTACAAAACATTTAATCTTGATTTAAAGACTTCAAGTGATGGAGAATCCATAGGTAAGTTGTTTCAATAGTTAATCTCCCTCTCTGTGAAAAATGTGTGCCTTATTTTAGGTCTGAATTTGTCTAGGTCCAGTTTCCAGCCACTACTTTGTTTGCTAGATTAAAGAGCCTTCTGATATCAGAAATATTTTTCCCCATGCAGGTACTTGCACATTGCGATCAAGTAACTTCTTACTAACCTTCCCTAGGATAAACAAAAGATACTGAGCTTCTTTAGTCCCTCAATGTACGGCACATTTTCCCCAACCTCAGATTATTCTCGTAACTCTTTTTCAAGCCCTTTCCAATTTTTCAACATCCTTTTTAAATTGTTGACACCAGAACTGGACACAGCATTTCAGTAATGATCTGACCAGTCCTGTATACAATGGCAATATCACCTCTTCACTTTTACATGGTATTCCTCTACTTAAACATCCAAGGATTGCATAAAAATAAAGGTATAAAAAACACACATGATCCTTTCTTTTAAAAAGCGCTTGATTGCGTAAGGCGGAAGTCAGAAAAAGGGAGCAGAATTCTCATCTTATCAAAATTTGGCTAGACCATGGTAGCTTTTCCAACCCCCCATTTTCATTCTGTGGCCACCTGCCACATTACCAAAGTGGGGTGGAGATTTTATTTTAACAATTCTTTCAACTTCCTTGCAAGCGCTGCACCTGATTTTTCTGGGCTAACCATTAGCCCCATACTTATAGCCAAACCAAGTGCCCTTATTCAACAAGCTTAGAATGTGAATACTATTATAAATATTAATAAACTGAACTCAATATCTTACTTTATTACTCCTTTACACACATTTTGGAAAGCGTGGTGCCCACCCATTCTTATATTTTGGATTAGAATTCCCATCATTGGCCTTAAAAGATGATTTGCTGCTAAACTCCTGGCACATAAGCTGGAATGTCCTCTCGTTCAAGACCAAATGCTACTGTCAAAGTATTCTGAGCTTACTAAGGAAAGTGCACCAAATATTAATGAGTCAGTTCCATTATGACAACAAGAATACATAGCCAAGGGCTATGACAAAGCTCCATAGAGTCAATGATGAACATGCTAACAAGAACCGCAATTCACGCCCAGAAACATTGAGCTGGCAAGCTCACCAGAAGCTCCATCACAGGAAGTCAAATTTCTGCAAAGAGTGGTCCAAGATAAGTTACTCAGATACAAGCACCTTTTTCAGACAGGTACAATGATTTTTTAAATCATGATTTATTATAATATTGCACCATAAAGCTGCAAACCTTCTACATCACCATCAAAACTTGACCGGAATATGGTGTTTTAAAAGCTCACTTGCAAATGTAAAATTCCCTCAACAATTCAGTAACTTTGCCCGTGTGTTGACTGCCCAGCATAAACAAGCTAAGAGGAGCAATAAAAAAAAGGGACCCCCCCCCCAAAAAAAAACCCCACAACCCAAACAAACAAACAAAAACAACGCACAACTTTTTTTTTCTTTCAGATTTTAAGAAAAACAACATGCAACTAGTCTCTCTCTGGCTGTTGAGGGAATCTTGCACATATTGGCTTAGTTACTGAAATCTGGTACTTCACCTATGCAAACTGTCTTTAAATTACAATATGGAATCTTTCTGGGGATGTGAAAAAACAACATTCATACCAGCTGCTGAAAGCTTTCTTTCCAGGGATTTGGGTGTTCATATTCTTCTGGATTGATCTGATAGAATTTACCAGGTTCTGGATGCATCATTGGACGTGTATATTCAAATACTTCCATATACAGTCGTTTCCTAAACAAAAGTGTCAGTCAATCAGAACAGAAAATTAAGAATGCATTTAAATGGTACAAAGTTATAAGTCAGGTGTATCACAATTACAACAAACCTATTTAAAACCTTAAGGGAGGAATTTTCAACAGCATTCATTGTTTACTCTACTCCCACTGAAGTCAATGGTAAAACTCCATAGATTTCAGAGTTTTGCCAATATTTTCAAAGATCTCAACCCAAAGTTTTAAAACCAAAAATATTTTAATGGTGCTTATAAAATTAATGAGTAAAAGTGGCTTTAAGTTAAAACAATTCTAGTTGTTGAAGACTGAAGAGAAGAGACACTGCTGCATTTTGTAACATGCATTTGGTGCACATTTAAAGGCTCAAGTCAGCAAAGGACTTAGGTACATGCTTAATATTAAGCACATTATATGCTTTTCTAAATAGAGAGATTTAAGGATGTGGTTACGTGCTCTGCTGAATCAGAGCTGAAGTGTGTGCTAACATAAGGACAGAAAGGACAGAGCAGCATAACCTTTCTTAAAATTTTGCTATTCTTCTTATTGATGTTCACCACCACACCCCAAAAACAGCTGCCAAATATCCTAGTGCATGATGAGTACACAACGCGCTGCATTTGGTAGTGCAAAGAGAAAGTTACTCACCTTGTGCAGCAACATAGGTTCTTCGAGATGTGTCCCCCTGTGGGTGCTCCACTTTAGGTGCTTGTGTGCCCCTGTGCTTGTAATCGGAGACTTGTGGTAGCAGTGCCCGGTTTGGTCGCACATGTGTCGTCCCTGTCTTGTGCCGCTTTAAGCGGTGATCTGGCGCTGTGCGACCAGCCCGCCCTCTGTTCCTTCTCTACTGCAGAGCATTTAGTGTGCAACTCCAAAGTAGAGGGAAGGACAGAGGGTAGTGGAGCACCTACGGAGACACACACATCTCGAAGAACCTATGTTACTGCACAAGGTGAGTAACTTTCTCTTCTTCTTCCAGTGCTGTCCCTGTGGGTGCTCCACTTTAGGTGACTTCAGAGCAGTGCCCTCCGGTGGCAGGAAGGGGCTTTGGAGTTGAAGTCGTGGCAGATGACAGTACAGTGAGCCTGAACATTGCATTAGATGTTATATGTTGTTCTAATGCATAATGTTGCATAAATGTATGGGCTGATGCCCAGGTTGCAGCTCTACAGATGTCGCTAATGGGAACACTGTTTAGAAAAGCTATCGAGGTTGATATTTCCCTGGTAGAGTACGTGCAAATCCCCGTAGGGGGTTGCAGGTTATATTGACAATAACAGTTTCATGCAGCCAGAAATCCAGTTGGAGAGCCGCTGTTTAGATATGGCAGGGGTAGGCAACCTATGGCACGGGTGCCGAAGGCGGCACGCGAGCTGATTTTGAGTGGCACTCACACTGCCTGGGTCCTGGCCACTGGTCCGGGGGGCTCTGCATTTTATTTAATTGTAAATGAAGCTTCTTAAACATTTTAAAAACCTTATTTAATTTACATACAACAATAGTTCAGTTATATATTATAGACTTTTAGAAAGAGACCTTCTAAGAACATTAAAATGTATTACTGGCACGCGAAACCGTAACTTAGAGTGAATAAATGAAGACTCGGCACACCACTTCGGAAAGGTTGCCGATCCCTGAGATATGGTGTCTCCTTTTAATCATACAGTGATTGAGACAAACAGTTTCAGAGTCCTGAGGAATGACCTTGTTATGTCTATGTAAAAGGCAGGGCTGGCTCCAAGCCGCCCGAAGCTCTGAGAGCGCAACTGCCCAGGGAAAAAAAAAAAAAGAATGGCCGGAATGCTGCCCCTGGAATTGTGCCGCCCCAAGCACGTGCTTGCTTTGCTGGTGCCTAGAGCCGGTCCTGGTAAAAGGCCAGGGCCCTGCGTAAATCGAGGGTATGGAGTATGGCTTCCCATCTGTCCCTATGTGGTTTCGGGTAGAATGTTCGTAGGTGAATGGGTTGGTTGAGGTGAAATGATGACCTTAGGTAGGAACCTAGGATGCGGCCTGAGGGTAATTTTATCTTTGGAGAATATTGTGTAGGGTGGATCAGTCATGAGGGTCCCAAGTATTACTAACCGCCTTGCGGAAGTAATGGCAACAAGGAAGACCACCTTCATTGAAAGGTGAAGGAGAGAACATGTAGCTAACGGCTTGAAGGGGTGTCTGGTAATTCCCCAGAGAACTAAATTGAGGTCCAATGGTAGGGTAGATGTTGTTGAGGCCCTTGAGAAAGCACTTGGTGATGGGATGCGCGAAAATGGATATGCCATCCATTTTGTGGTGGAATGCTGTGATGGTGGAGAGGTGTACCTTGATTGAACTCACTGAAAGTCCTGATTCCTTGAGTTGAAGTAAATAGTCCAGAATCATAGGTAAGTGAGAAGAGATTGATATGATCTGCCTCTTGTCATACCATGAATTTGTGTAGATGTGTGTGACAGATGGTTGCTCTGTGACTATTCAGTAAAAGGTTCTGCACTTCTTTGGAGCAGGTCATCTCTGAGTGTCTGTTGCGGGGACAGTTTGTCAGTTTACCAATTTGACTGTGTGCTTGATTATTTGAAAAGTGTGAATTGGGAGTGCTTTGTTCCAGGTGGGCCTTGAGTGGGCCTGACTGTTATAAAAAGGCAGTCAGCTGCGAACCAGCTGAGTGGCGAACAGCGGAGAGGCTAACAGAGGGAGTTTGACTGGGAGTTTGCATGGGGAGAGCCGACTGAGATGTTCAACTTGCAGGCTCCTCAGAGTAGTTGCTGCAACAGCTGAGAAAGCTCTTAGAAGAAAGGTGATATGGATGGTGAGCAATCGGCTGTTGTGACCTGCACAGGACATGCCATGTTTGTCTTTCTTCCACAGGACAGAAGCGACTTCGTCTGTACAAAATGCAAGGTGGTCTCCATATTGGAAGAGAAGGTTCAAGGTCTGGAGAAACAAGTATCAACCCTGCATTGCATAAGAGAAAATGAAGATTTCCTGGACAGACATCAGGATATGCTTCTACGGGCACAACATTCTGAAGAATCAGAGCAGGCTGCGCAGCGGGGACAGAAGGACGGTGAAGAAAATTGGCAGCATGTGATCTCCAGAAGAAGAAATAGGAGCGTCCATGTACCAGCAATGCAGATACAGATGAGCAACCGTTTTCATGTTCTCTCCACAGGTACTAATGCGGAGAGTGGACTAGATGATACATCTGAGGAAGGGAGCAGAAGGAGACTCCACCGATTGGAAGGCATGAGTTGCACTGTCCTAGGGATGGGGGTTCCACGACCACCGCTCCCAAGAGAAGGAGGTGGGTGGTGGTGGTCGGGGACTCCCTCCTCAGGGGGACTGAGTCATCTATCTGCTGTCCCGACCGGGAAAACCGAGAAATGTGCTGCTTGCCGGGAGCTAGGATTCATGATGTGACGGAGAGACTGCCGAGACTCATCAAGCCCTCGGATCGCTACACCTTCCTGCTTCTCCACGTGGGCACCAATGATACTGCCAAGGATGACCTTGAGCGGATCACTGCAGACTTCGTGGCTCCGGGAAGAAGGATAAAGGAGTTTGAGGCGCAAGTGGTGTTCTCGTCCATCCTCCCTGTGGAAGGAAAAGGCCCGGGTAGAGACCGTCGAATCGTGGAAGTCAATGAATGGCTACGCAGGTGGTGTCGGAGAGAAGGCTTTGGATTCTTCGACCATGGGATGGTGTTCCAAGAAGGAGGAGTGCTAGGCAGAGACGGGCTCCACCTAACGAAGAGAGGGAGGAGCATCTTCACAAGCAGGCTGGCTAACCTAGTGAGGAGGGCTTTAAACTAGGTTCACCGGGGGAAGGAGACCAAAGCCCTGAGGTAAGTGGGGAAGTGGGATACCAGGAGAAAGCACGAACAGGAGAGCGCAAGAGGGGAGGACTCCTGCCCCATACTGAGAAAGCAGGACGATCAGCTAGTTATCTTAAGTGCCTATACACAAATGCAAGAAGCCTGGAAAACAAGCAGGGAGAACTGGAAGTCCTGGCACAGTCAAGGAATTATGATGTGATTGGAATAACAGAGACTGGAGGATGGATATAAACTGTTCAGGAAGGACAGGCAGGGCAGAAAAGGTGGGGGAGTTGCATTGTATGTAAGAGAGCAGTATGACTACTCAGAGCTCCGGTATGAAACTGCAGAAAAACCTGAGAGTCTCTGGATTAGGTTTAGAAGTGTGAGCAACAAGGGCGATGTCGTGGTGGGAGTCTGTTATAGGCCACCAGACCAGGGGGATGAGGTGGACGAGGCTTTCTTCCGGCAACTAACAGAAGTTACTAGATCACAGTCCCTGGTTCTTATGGGAGACTTCAATCACCCTGATATATGCTGGGAGAGCAATACAGCGGTGCACAGACAATCCAGGAAGTTTCTGGAAAGTGTAGGGGACAATTTCCTGGTGCAAGTGCTGGAGAAACCAACTAGGGGCAGAGCTCTTCTTGACCTGCTGCTCACAAACAAGGAAGAATTAGTAGGGGAAGCAAAAGTGCACGGGAACCTAGGAGGCAGTGACCATGAGATGGTCGAGTTCAGGATCCTGACACAAGGAAGAAAGGAGAGCAGCAGAATACGGACCCTGGACTTCAGAAAAGCAGACGTTGACTCCCTCAGGGAACTGATGGGCAGGATCCCCTGGGAGAATAACATGAGGGGGAAAGGAAGGAGTCCAGGAGAGCTGGTTATATTTTAAAGAATCCTTATTGAGGTTGCAGGAACAAACTATCCCGATGTATAGAAATAATAGTAAATATGGCAGGCGACCAGCTTGGCTTAACAGTGAAATCCTTGCTGATCTTAAACGCAAAAAAGAAGCTTACAAGAAGTGGAAGATTGGACAAATGACCAGAGAGGAGTATAAAAATATTGCTCAGGCATGCAGGAGTGAAATCAGGAAGGCCAAATCACACTTGGAGTTGCAGCTAGCAAGAGATGTTAAGAGTAACAAGAAGGGTTTTTTCAGGTATGTTAGCAACAAGCAGAAGGTCAAGGAAAGTGTGGGCCACTTACTGAATGAGGGAGGCAACCTAGTGACAGAGCATGTGGAAAAAGCTAATGTATTCAATGATTTTTTTGCCTCTGTCTTCACGAACAAGATCAGACTTCTGCAATGGTCAGCACAGCGTGGGGAGGAGGTGACCAGCCCTCTGTGGAGAAAGAAGTGGTTCGGGACGATTTAGAAAAGCTGGACGAGCACAAGTCCATGGGGCCGGATGCGCTGCATCTGAGGGTGCTAAAGGAGTTGGCGGATGTGATTGCAGAGCCATTGGCCATTATCTTTGAAAACTCATGGCGACCGGGGGAGGTCCCGGATTACTGAATAAAGGCTAGTGTAGTGCCCATCTTTAAAAAAGGGAAGGAGGAGGATCCGAGGAACTACAGGCCAGTCAGCCTCACCTAAGTCCCTGGAAAAATCATGGAGCAGATCCTCAAAGAATCAATTCTGAAGCACTTAGAGGAAAGTGATCAGGAACAATCAGCATGGATTCACCAATGAGAAGTCATGCCTGACTAACCTAATTGCCTTCTATGACGAGATAACTGGCTCTGTGGAGGAAGGGGAAAGCAGTGGATGTGTTATTCCTTGACTTTAACAAAGCTTTTGATATGGTCTCCCACAGTATTCTTGCCGGCAAGTTAAAGAAGTATGGGCTGGATGAATGGACTATAAGGTGGATAAAAGCTGGCTAAATCGTCGGGCTCAACGGGTAGTGATCAATGGCTCCATGTCTAATTGGCAGCCGGTATCAAGCGGAGTGCCCCAAGGGTTGGTCCTGGGGCCAGTTTTGTTCAATATCTTCATTAATGATATGGAGGATGGCGTGGACTGCACTCTCAGCAAGTCTGCAGATGACACTAAACTGGGAGAAGTGGTAGATACGCTGGAGGATAGGGATAGGATACAGAGGGACCTAGACAAATTAGATGATTGGGCTAAAAGAAATCGGATGAGGTTCAACAAGGACAAGTGCAGAGTCCTGCACTTAGGACGGAAGAATCCCATGCTACAGACTAGGGACCGAATGGCTAAGCAGCAGTTCTGCAGAGGACCTAGTGGTTACAGTGGACGAGAAGCTGGATATGAGTCGACAGTGTGCCCTTGTTGCCAAGAAGGCTAATGGCATTTTGGGCTGTATAAGATGGGGCACTACCAGCAGATAGAGGGACGTGATCATTCCCCTCTATTCGACATTGGTGAGGCCTCATCTGGAGTACTGTGTCCAGTTTTGGGCCCCACACTACAAGAAGGATGTGAAAAAAATTGGAAAGAGTCCAGCGGAGGGCAACAAAAATGATTAGGGGGCTGGAGCACATGACTTATGAGGAGAGGCTGAGGGAACTGGGATTGTTTAGTCTGCAGAAGAGAAGAATGAGGGGGGATTTGATAAGCTGCTTTCAACTACCTGAAAGGAGGTTCCAAAGAGGATGGATCTAGACTGTCCTCAGTGGTACCAGATGACAGAACAAGCAGTAATGGTCTCAAGTTGCAGTGGGGGAGGTTTAGGTTGGATATTAGGAAAAACTTGTGGTGAAGCACTGGAATGGGTTACCTACGGAGGTGGTGGAATCTCCTTCCTTAGAGGTTTTTACGGTCATACTTGACAAAGCCCTGGCTGGGATGATTTAGTTGGGGATTGGTCCTGCTTTGAGCAGGGGGTTGGACTAGATGACCTCCTGAGGTCCCTTCCAACCCTGATATTCTATGATTCCGGATCCTTGGAACCATGGAGCAACCACGCTTTGAGATGTAGTCTTTTCAGATTCAGGTGAATAGTTCGGCCTGTGTCCTGGAAAAGGAGACGGGGTAGGAGAGAAAGGGTGTGAGGTTTCCACACTAATGTTTGGAGCTGGTAAGGGAACCATGTTTGACGGGGCCACGTGGGAGCCATCAGTATCACTGTGGACTAGTCCAGTTTGATCTTGTGGAGTACCCGTGCTAGTGGAGGGGTGGGAGAAAATGCAGATAGGAGAGGAGCATCCCAGTTGATAAGGAAGGCATCTCCCAAGGAGTGGAGGTCCAGTCTGGCCCTGGAGCAAAACTGTGGACATCTGGCATTGTTCATGGAAGCAAAGAGGTCTACTGTGGGGAATCTCCATTGTTTGAATATGTTGTGTAATACCCGGATGGCCAGTTTTCACTCGTGGTCTTGAGAGAAATTCCTGCTGAGTGCATCTGCTGTGGTGTTTTGATGTCTGGGGAGATATGATGCTGTGATGTGGATGTTGTGAGTGATGCACCAATTCCAGAGCCGCATGGCTTCCACACACAGGGAATGTGAGCGTCCCCACACCCCCGCCTTGTCTGTTCATGTAAAACATGCATGCTACATTGTCTGTAAGAATTTGTATAGTTTTCTGCTTGATCATGGATAAAAATTGGGCGCACACGTTGTGAACGGCTTGTAATTCCAGGAGATTTATGTGTAGCAGGGCTTCGGTTGGGGACCAGCAGCCCTGGGCAAAATGAGAATTCAGATGTGCTCCCTGGCCTAGGAGTGACGTGTCCATCACAATTGTCATTGTAGGGGAATTTTGCACAAGGCATATATTGTCTGGTTGTGTCCACCAGAAGAGAGAGTCTTTTACTGTGCTTGGCATTGTGAGGCGTTTGTTTATGCTGTGCCTTCTTGGGGAGTACTGTGTGCAGAGCCATGCCTGCAAGGTCCGCATGTGGACTCTTGCGTGCTGGACAACGGAAGTCGTTGCAGCCATGTGGCCTAATAACTGTAGACAAGTCCCGGCTTTTGTCTGAGGACTGTTTAGTATTGTGGAAGTTAGCTTTGTTAGAGTTAGGAACTGTTGCCTTGGTAGAGAGGCCGTTGCCTCAGGTGAGCTGAGGTAGGCTCCAATGAATTCTAGTTCTTGTACTGGTGTGAGGGTTGATTCTTGAGTGTTTATCTGGAGACCTAATTGTGTAAAGAGAGCTACCATTTGTTCGGTGGCCTCTATTGCTGCTGCTTGATTTGGTGCTTTCAGTAGGCAATCGTCCAGATATGGAAATATGATTCTTTTCCTGCATAGGTACGCTGTGAATACTGCGAGTACCTTTGAGAAGAGTTGGGGAGCAATGGACAGTCTGAAGGGTAGAATCTTGTATTGGAAGTGATCTGGTCCTAGAGCGAATCAAAGAAACCTCCAATGTAATGGGTGAATTGTTATATGGAAGTTTGCATCCAGGAGGACGAGGGCCGAGAACCAGTTCCCCCTTTCTAGTGCTGGAATTATGGTGGCCACTGTGACCATCTTGAAGTGTTGGTGTCTCACAAATTTGTTGAGCCATCAGAGATCGAGAATGGGTCTCTACCCTCCTGTTTTTTTTGTGAGAGGAAGTAATTTGAATAGAAACCCTTCCCTCTGTGTTTTATTGGTACTGGTTCTACTGCTCCTAGATGGATGGAGGTGGGTTACCTCTTGTCGCAGTAGGTCTTCGTGAGAGGAGTCCCTGAAGAGGGAGGGAGAGGGAGGGTGGAAGTAAATGGGATGGAGTATCCAACCTCGATTATCTCCAATACCCATCTGTCTGTAGTGATGGATTGCCAAACTGGGTAGTATGGAGTCAGACGATCTCCAAATGGCTGAGAGATAGAAGGAAGTTCCAGCACTGAGAGATGCGGAGGGTCTTGGACTCTCAACCAACATCTCAAACTTGCTGTCTGGAAGAAGACTGGTGAGACGTGGTAGATTGAGGTGGAGGCTGTCATCTCTTTGTGGGCTGCTGTTTTCAGCCTTGTGGCTCGTATTGCCTGTGTGTTTGTGAATATGGTGTGGGCCAGAATCTCTGTGGGTTGTAATACTTTCCTTGTCCTCTCTTTGTCCTAGGAGTATAGATGACCAGGGACTTCAGTGTTGCCCTCGAGTCCTTGAGCCTGTGCAGATACTCATCTGTCTCAGCCACAAAGAGCTTAGGCCCATCAAACGGCAGATCTTCCACAATTGATTGCACCTCCCTCGGGAAACCACAGAGAGGCAACCAAGAAACTTGTCTCATGACTATTGCAGTATTTGTAGATTGCGCAGCAGTATCTGCTGAGTCCAAAGCAGCCTGTAATGCCATCCTGGAGATCAGTTGTCCCTAGGAGATGAGTGCTCTGAACTGCTCTTTTTTCTCCTCCAGCAGGAATTCAATACATTTGGAGAACTTCCCATAGTTTGTGTGGTTGTATTTTGCCAGCTTTGCTTCGTAATTGCCAATCCGAAGGTGGTGTGTCGCCGAGGAGTAGGCCTTTCAGCCAAAGAGGTAGAGCCTCTTTCAATCTTTATCGTACGGGGTGTTTTGGGGGTAAGATTGTCTGCCCCTCTTGTTAACAGCGTCCACCACCAAAGAATTGGGCATAGGGAGAAAAGAGAAATTCTGTTCCCTTTGCCGGGATATAATATTTTCTGTCAGATCTATTGCAGGAGGGAGGGATCATTGCTGGAGTCTGCCAAATGTACATAATGGGTTTCATGATTGCATCATTCATGGGCAAAGCTATTTTGGAAGATGTCGATGTATGGAAGATGTCGAGGAACTTATGTTGTCACTCCTGGACTTCCTCCAATACCATGTCCAGGGACTCTGTGACCCTCCTGTAGAGGTCCTGAAAATGTTTAAAATCATTGGCTGCCCACATTGGGCGGGGTAATGGGGTAACAATGATGGTGATGTCATCAAGGGAAGATGAGGATAGGTGGATTGCCGGTTCCATCTCTAAATCAGAGGTCTCCTCCGGTTCTCTAGGTATCTCCTCCGGAGTTTCAGATGGTCCTGGTACCGATGGTATGGAAGACTGTCATGTGCTCTCCCTGGGTGGGCTGGGAGGCTTGCAATAGTGTGGAGGATATGCCATCCAAGGGTTCCAATAAAGCCAGTGTGGTGGGGTAGACATGGGTGTCATCCAAGGGTGTTCAAACCAGTGGTGTTCTTAACCCCTGTATAATATCCCCTTTGTGATGGGGGATCCAGTTTGGTCGGTTCATGGATAGGGGGAAAAACAGTGTGGAAAATACATTTCCCCTTCATCCTCTCTTCTTCATCGCTTGAGAATGGAGGAGCGGAGCAGCAAGGTGAGTAGGTACTGACTATGTTGGAGTGACGCTGGTGCAGAGAATGGGGGATTCTGGTGTCGAGGAGACCAGAAGGTCCTTTTGCAGTAACTGCTGTAGTACCGAAAGGGTCGGTGCTGATGTCTGTGCTGATGTCTGCGAGGTCATTGTCAGTATGGGTGGCTGCATCGATTGTGTTGTGCCAACGGTAAGTCACAGCACAGTCATTAGTTGTCTCGATGTGCTCGGTGCTGGGTATCTAGTCGGCTCCGATGGTGCCATGGCATGGATTTTCAGTTTCCCCTCATTGCCTATGTCAGAGCTAGCTCTCTTGGAGTCTTTAGCTCTCGTGGTACCACGGTACTGGAGGGTCCAAGCACCTTGACTGCAAAGACTGCTGGTGCAGTCGGTACCGACAGCGTCTCTCTGTTCAGGGACTGCTGTTTCTTGGTTGGTTCCCAAGCTGGTGAGGACGGAGCACACTTTTTAGCCATCTTTTTAGGTCTGTAGCGTGAGCCACAGAGGAAGAAGAGCCTCTGTCAGAGGCTGCCGTTGGTGACCTCTGTCCAGGAGGGGTCCGAGCTTCTGGCTCAGATGCCGGACGGAGAGACTTCTCCATCAGGAGCAGTTTGAGCAGCAAGTCTCTGGCCTTTCTGATCCAGGCTTTTAACTTCTGGCAGTGCAAGCACTTTTGGGGTATGTGTGTCTTGCCACAAACATACTGCGAGTGCCCGTCTGACACAGGTATCGAGAGCCTGCAGGTTAGGCAGCTTTTGAAACCCAGTGAACTGGGCATGCCCCTGAGGGGAATGTTTCCCCTCCTTATCAGGGGTCCTACACTAACAGTTAATGGAAACCTGAACTTCTAATTAAGGGAAGAGTAACACATTCATTTTTCGAAGAAACAAACAGGGAGAGAAATAAACGGGGAAAGAAAGTAAAGGATAAGGGCTATGCTAGGAAGACTAAGCTCTGTGGCACTGCTAAATGCTCCGACTCAAGCCAAAGGCAGTAGAGAAGGAACTGGGGGGGGGGGAAGGGTGTGTGTGTGTGTTGGTCGCACAGCACCTGAAGTGGCATGAGATGGGGATCGCACATGTGCAACCCAACCGGACACTGGTACCACAAGTCTCTGATTACAAGCACTGGGGCGCACAAGCACCTAAAGTGGAGCACCCACGGGGACATCATTTGAAGAATTAAAATTGCATCTGTTAAGGCTGATTCCCCACTCTGGCACTCTGAGTGCAGAAGGTGGGGGCTTGCAAGGATTTTAAAAATTAATACTGGCCACTCCAGACTTGTATTAAACTCCCAAGGTTACCGCTTCTCTCTGACCTTGGATGGGTAGATGCTGACACCACCCAAGTGCAAAAACCCCCTTCAGAACCCAGGAAGGTGCATTTGGGAATTCCTTCCTGTGGGGTACCCTCAAGCCCCTTCATGCCCCCTCCGGGGAAGAGCTGAGAAAGAAAACAAAGGAAATCAGCTGTTGCCATCAGCTAAGTAACCATCATGTGCACAAACCTCTTAGGACACAAAATCCAATCCTGTTCTTAAAAAAGGTAAATTTTATTAAAAACAAAAAGAAAGGAAATACATTTGAAAACTCAGGCTATTGCTAGATTTTAAAAACCCACGTACAAAACCTAAGCATCAAGAATAACCACCTTGAGGTCCAGCTAAAGGTTACAAGCAAAACAAAAGCATTTGGGGTTAACACAGAGGAGTCCACAAGCCATAAAGAAATAAACAGAGATAAACCTAATCATGTCTTCCTAGATATTCAAGTTCAATTTTTTTCTAATCTGGCATATTGGTTCTCAATTAAATAAGATGTTTTCAGGATCTCAATAACCCTAGAAAGAAAAAAAGTCCGCATACCCAACACCTATATTTTTTTTTAAAATCCAAACAAATAAAAATCATAGTGCAGTTGTAGGCAGGATCTTCCTTGACATTTAAGGAAGAGTTTACTATCTTGGATCAAGGTATACAATTCCCACACAAACTTTAAGAGGGGGGAAGGTACTAAAAGATTAAGTAATTGAATTTTCAGATAACATTACTAAACAGGTAATTCTAGGGGGAAAAGTTTTACTATTTTTAACTGCATGTAACTGATATGCTTATGCATATCTGCTTGTAACAGATAAAGCTGATATAAGGTAAGCATATTAAAACACAAGCATTTGTTTTAATTTAAACTAATTATAACTCCTAACCAGCATTTAAATTTTTCTAGTGTACTTGGCATTTTGTGCAGCACATACAATATATCTCAAGATAATGAGGAATAGCTTTTCACTTACCACAAAATTGGATCATTAGCCAGCTCACTGAAGCGTTTACACACACAAGCTGCTCTACAAAGATCTTGCTCCAGCAAGTAGGAAAAGATCTTTAGAACCACTTCATCTGGCAGTTTCTCCTGAAGATATTGTTCTGCAGGTGCTGCTATTAAAATATTAATGTACATCAAATTATTGATGCATTTAACCTACCCAGTTTCTGATTTAAAGCAATCGTTGACTTTTCCTACTATTCTGATGATTAGAGTGTTCTTTACACATGATTAGTACTACAAATTGAAGGAGAAAAGCTGTTTAAGCTCACACAATACTAAACATTACATCCTCTGCAGCCTGAATCTGGCAGTTTATTTAAACAGTAAATTTCATTGAGTAAATTTAATCTACATGCAGAGGCAAGCATGAACAATCAGCATAATATGGAGGCACTGTCTGTGACTCAATAGTTAAGATTAATTTAGACCAGGGGTTCTCAAGCTGGGGGTTGTGACCTCTCAGGGGGTCACAAGATTATTACATGGGGGGTCACGAGCTGCCAGCCTCCACCCCCAAATGCTGCTTTGCCTCCAGCATTTATAAGTGTTAAACACAAAAAAAGTGGGAAAGTATTTTAATGTGGGAAAAATCTAACTAAGAATTAAAGTTGATCATTTCAAATGTTACCTTTAAAAAATATACTAGGGATTAAGCTAGGACATCAAGGTGGAGAAAAGGGGACTATAGCTAGTACTGTACTCCACCCCTCATACTTTGCACTCTCTTTCTCCATACATTTTAGAATGGAAACATTTTCCATTACTGCATTTTCCTTGACAGACACTCTTCACAGTGGGGATATTCTCCATCTCCTTAGTCACTGAAGTCAGACCAGTTCTTTGGCTCAGACTGTGCTCAGGATTGCTCCTCAGGAAGAACTGTACAGAGCAACAGCTTCCAAAGTTTCAATAAATAAACCTATACACAAGTTAAGTAATATTATTCAACTCAAATCATTTGCTGCAGAGCCTCCACAACAAATTTAAGGATTGAAAAATTTAGGAAGGTTCTTAGAGGAACACACGTCCCTTTAAAATTATTTAACAAGCCAGCAAAAGCCAGAAAGATTCTGAACATAACTCAATCCTCTCAGAGAGGGTCAGGCTGGCTGATATGTACAATTCTAGAAAGAAAATTAATGGTGAGACAGAATTTTTTCTTCTCTGTCCCTCCATATCAGGCAGTCTTTGTTGATGATTTACAAAGGTGATATCACCTCTATGGAGGCAGGGAGGAGTCAATACAGTAACTCCTCGCTTATGGTTGAGGTGGTGGAGTCAGAGGATGGAAGAGAGTGGGATATTTCCCAGGGAATGCCTTGCTGCTAAATGAACTAACACAGGGGTTCTCAAACTGGGGGTCGGGACCCCTCAGGGGGTCGCGAGGTTATTACAGGGGGGGGTTGCGAGCTGTTAGCCTCCACCCCAAACCCGGCTTTGGATCCAGCATTTATAATGGTATTAAATATATTTAAAAGGGTTTTTAATGTATAAGGGGGGATGCACTCAGAGGCTTGCTGTGTGAAAGGGGTCACCAGTACAAAAGTCTGAGAACCCCTGAACTAACACATTGTTGTTAACGTAGCCTCACACTCTACAAGGCAGCATGAATGGAGGGAGGAGACACAATAGATGCATGGCAGTGGCTGCAAACATTCCCTGCGGAAACTGAATGTGATGATGAACCCACGCTATCCCATTGGAGCGCACCACTCCCTCCACTTTCCAAAGTGCCGGGGTGTGTGTGTGTGTGTGTGTGTGCGCATGTGTGTGTGAGACAGAGACACACTGTGTGTGTGTGTGTGAGACAGAGAGAGAGACACACGCACATTGCCCCTTTAAGTACGCTGAATCCATTCTAAGTATACTGCCTTAAGTATATTAGCAAGTTGAGACAGCAGCTGCTGCCAGCAACCTCCCTTCTTCTGGAGCCCTGTCGTGTGTCTCCTCCCCCTCCCCCCCCGCCGCTCTGTGGAGATGGGGTACAGGAGTGGGGGGCAGGAGCGGGGAAGGGGACACCCTGACATCAGCACCCCTCTTCCCCCCCACCCCCTGCACAGCAAGCAGGAGGCTCCCGGGAGCAGCTCCAAGGCAGAGGGCAGGAGTAGCACACGGTAGTGAGGATAGGGACACCTGAACTTCCCAGCACTTGATAGCCTGCTGGGCAGCTACCGCACAGGGAACTTAGGGGAGCGGATGGGGGGCTGGCAGCCCACCCTGGTTGCAAGCCCCCACCAGCTAGCTCCAATGGGATGCTCTTCCTGCAAGCAGTGGACTAAGCAGGCGGCTGCCAAACAACGTTATAAGGGAGCACTGTGCAACTTTAAACAAGCATGTTCTCTAATAGATCACCGATGTAACAACGAAACGACGACGTTAAGTGAGGAGTTACTGTATCTCCAGAGGAGGTGATCAACTCCATGGTGTTTTGAGAAGGCATGGATGGAACTCGACACAGTGACCTTTCATTTCTCATTGCAAGATGTGTGTGTGATGTCTCCACCCACAATGATCATCACTCCTTTAAAAAAATGAGCTGTAATACACTTGGCAAAAGCTGTACTTAAGACTTTGAATGCCTTTGCTATATACACATCCTTTTGATGGTCCTATTCACATAAACTTATGATATTATACTTCAGTATGATGTTTGGTCTTAGCCAGAATGACAACAGTACCACTTCCTCTTATAGCAGGAAGATTATGATGACATTGAGAAAAAAGGCCAGGTCAGTTTGAAGAATTACCATACTTTGATAACTATACAACTGAGGTTTCATAGAGAGCATGCCAAGCTCCAAAATCCCTCTGGTTAAAGATGTTGTAAGCAGGTAAGTTACTTTCAGTGAGAAGAGGCACAGACCAGAGTGGATTGATTTAAATCAAAATGATATAAATCACTGATTTTTATCATGATTTAAATCAGCAAGCAGGAAGCCTTGATTTAAATAATCAATTTTAATCTTGTTTCACATTTGTACTTTTTAATTATTTTCTTAAAGAAAGCTGATTCTCATAGGTTGGTAACCATGAAACCATGTTGATTTGCAACTAAATACAGCCTTTACATTACATTTGGTTCTTTTTGCTATTTGTTAGAGAATGGTGAATGATATACTTCTTGTTTACTGGAGGATTAATTTTTATTTGTGATTTGTGTGATGTTCTACTTCGATGGAAACGAATTCAAACAAATTCAATAAAAATGCATATTTTTATTTTATTAAATAAAATTACCTAAAATGTGCTGGATTCATAAGAATAAAGATGTTTGATAAACACATTTTGCATTCAAAATTGATTTATTGAAAATTGATTTATTAAAAAAAGGAAGTATTATCTGCAGTTAGTGAATTAAAGTGATTGTTTCTGATCTCATCCTCTCACATTTCATTTTTGTTCAGAGATTGGAAGAGGAAAACAAGCTTTACTGTTTTTTCAACTTCCAATCAATTTCTTTACTTTTACATTGAACTGAACTGGCTGAATAAAAGGAATTTAAAGTATTCTCTCTACACCTGCAGAAGAGGCAACTGCTGTTAAAAATCTGATTTAGCACTTCTACAAACAAGTGCTTACCCAGTTACTTCCACCTGTTCAGTGGTTTGACTTTTTTAAAACCTTTGGTAAACAAATAAATACTGCTTAACGTTAATTTTATTTAATTTAAATAATTGTAATAGATTTCTAGATTGTAAGTATAAAAGATCATAAGTTTAGGCCCTAACATATGTAGTCATAATTTCAAATTTAATTTTAAATAATTAAAAAACAATTTAAATAAACTTTTTTTTTTAAATAATTCATTTTTATCCATGCTGGTATGAACATACTGTCTGTAAAAGCTAGAAAGATGGTTTAGGAAGGCTTGTAGCACACAAGTGAAGATCTCAACGAAAACCTGTGTATTACTGAGGGACTGAATGAGAATGGTGGTCTGGAGGAACTGTGGCGGTGATCAGAGATGTTCCTTGATTTCTTACAATTGCAGATTTGTCTTTCCTAAGTATTAGCCTTGAGTAGAAACACTAGAATGTGCTTTACTTTGGCTGACTTTGTCCTGATGCGCCCCTTTTAACATCAATATGTTAACCTCATTCAAGCGAGTCACAGACATGAACAAGTCTCCACTGAGATGCTAGGAGGATGTTTATCACCTACTCATTAAAAATGAATGACAAGTTCCTTCTTAGTATCCTAGCCGACAATTTTAACAGCATGTGATTTTGATGTAGAATATGCCCGTTACTTTATGTTCTTTCATGTTGGTATCTTGAGACAAAGATCCAGTTATGTCTGAATCAGGTCTAAGTACCAAGATTAAGGTCAAGCAGAAGGTAACCAGGATCATTCTGGCCTGTTCCTTTGAAATCTTCTTTATTAATCTCACCTTCAATGGCTTAAGGGGAGAGATGGGCATATAGGAGACCACTTTTGAGATAAGATGACCTGATCTGCCACTTCTGGGTGTGTCTTCCTCTCGTAGTAAGAGAAGGTTACTTACCGTAACTGGAGGTTCTTCAATTGTGTAGTCCCTATCCGGATTCCAATTGTGGGTGCGCATGTGTGCCATGTGCCGGGTCTGTTCACAGTAGTGTCTGTTGACCCGCACATGCGTCGTGCATTCACCACGTGGCGCGTCCGAGGCTTTAAGAAGCCGTGCGGGTCGACGCTGCTCCAGTTCCCTCTTACACAGGAGCACGCCGTGGAGGTGATTGAGGACGGGTGTTGGAATCCAGATAGGGACAACACCCGAAGAACCTTCAGTTAGAGTAAGTAACATTCTCTTCTTCAAGTGATGGGCCTTACGTGGATGCCAATCGCGGGAGAGTAGTGAGCAGTGTTCAGAGTGGAGGTGGGTGCAAGGGCTCGACAGCAGTCATTGTGTGTAAAACAGCTTGTCCGATGACAGCGTCTGCCAATGTGGCAGGGGCGATGGCATAATGTGTGACAAAGGTATGGACACATGATCAAGTGGCCACACGACAAATGTCCTGCCATGGAACGTCCACAAGGAAGGCTGACGTGGTGGCATGAGACTGCGGGGAATGAGCCGTGACCCCTGTTGGCGGAGGAACATGAGAGAAAGTAAAGCGGTCAGTAATACAGCGGCAGATCCAGGGGCAAATATGTTGTGAGGAGAGCACACAGCCTTGACAGCAGTCAGCAATGGCGACGAAGAGGCGGGAGAAAGTGCGAAAGGAGCGGGTGCGTTGAAGGTAGAATGCAAGCACCCTACATATGTCCAGGGAGTGGAGTG
Source organism: Platysternon megacephalum (assembly GCA_003942145.1). Taxonomy (NCBI): domain Eukaryota; kingdom Metazoa; phylum Chordata; order Testudines; family Platysternidae; genus Platysternon; species Platysternon megacephalum. Next base: position 903,758 of record QXTE01000133.1, read on the forward strand.
CGTGGTGCCTTGTGGAGGTGTGTAGCTTGGGGTAAAAGATGGGGAGATATATGCATTGATTGAGGTGGAACAGGGATGCCACCTTGGGGAGAAATTTGGGGTTGAGGTGGAAGGAGACCTTACCTTTGTGAAAGACAGTAAAGGGAGGCTCTGCCATCATGGCCACCAGTTCACTGACGCAACATACAGAGGTAATGGCCACTAAGAAGATGACATTCATGGAAAAGTGAGCGACGGAGCACGTGGTGAGGGGTTCAAAGAGCGGCAGAGAGTGAGGGCAGAGAGGACCAAGTTAAGGTCCCAGGGAAGGGATGGGCTTGCGGACTGAGGGAAAGACATTTAGAAGGCCACAGAGGAAGCGGGCAGCAGTTGGGTGAGTGAAAACAGAGAAGCCATCCACCGGAGGGAGGAAGGCACTGAGTGCCGCCAGGTGGACATGAACTGAGGAGTGTGCGAGGCTGGATTGTCTCATGATATAGGTCATCCAGGGAGTAGCTGTGGTCATGTGACCAAAGGGTGAAGTGGCGCCATTTGGCTTCATAGGAAGCACCAGTGGATGGGCGCCGGCTGTGTGCAAGGATGTCGTGGACAGGAGCGGAGCATACCGTATCTACCCATTACCCCTATCCAAATACTAGGCCATGAGGTGAAGAGGGCCAAGGTTGGGGTGTCGGATACGGCCATGGTCCTGCGTCAGGAGATTAGGAAGGTTGGAAAGCCGGATTGGAGGCAGACTCAGAGAAGAAGGTCCATAAACCAGTACTGGCAAGGCCAAGTAGGGGCCACATGGAGGACAGTCACCTGATCCTGGTGTATTTTGCATAGGACTTGCGGAAGCAGGGGAATGGGAGGGAAGGCATAGGGGAGTTCGGTGGTCCAAGGGAGAAGGGCATCCTTGCAAGCCTGGGCCTAGGGCTCCCCTGGAGCAGAAGAGAGGTAGTTTGTGATTGTTCGCAGTGGCGAAGAGATCCCAGCAAGGTGTGCCCCGCTGGAAAAAGATGGAGCGGAACATGGGGTTGTGGAGTTCCCACTCACGGTTGGCATGGAAGGAGTGACAGAGTATCTGCAAGACAGTTGCTTGCACTGGGAAGGTGCATGGTGTGGAGAGTTCTCATGTTTGAGGCACCAATTCCAAAGGAGGATGGCCTCCGCACACACTGCTTGTTGACATATACAACTGTCACCATGGTGTCGGAGGGCAGCTGGACATGGCAGGAGTAGAGGAGTGGCAAGAGTGCTTGGCAGGCCAGGCAAACAGCGTGGAGTTCAAGGACACTGATGTGCATTCTCGCTTCCCTGGGCGACTAGAGGCCCTGGGCCGTGTGGCCTTCCACATGTGCTCGCCAGCCCGCCATGGAGGCATCGGTGGTGTGTGGCACTGGAGGCATCAAAGGGATACCCATTACGACGGAGGATGGGTTGCGCCACCAAGTGAGGGAGGTGAGGACGGAAAAGGGGGAGAAGGACCGGTTTGGTGAGAGGGTCCGTCTGCTGATTGCAAGTCAAACAGAGCCATCGTTGCAGGCAGTGCATATGAAGGTGGGTGAAGGGTGTCACTGAGGTGCAGGCTGCCATATGGCCAAGGAGCAAGAGGCACTGTCAGACGAGCACGCATGGTCGACGGCGAAGCCTCACAATGAGAGCAATGAGGGCAGCGAAATGGTCTGATGGTAGGAAGGCATGAGCCGCAACAGAGTCAAGGCGCGCCCCTATAATGATGAGATTGCAAGTAGGGTTAAGTACTGAGTTTTCTTTGTTGATGCAAATGCCAAGTTCGCCAAGCAAGGCACACAGGGTTCAGACAGTGGCAAGGAGATGAGTGAGGGAAGGTGCAACAAGGAGCCACTCCTTGAGGTAGGGAAAGAGGGAATGTCCCAGGTGGCAAATATAGGCCGCCATGATGGCAAACATCTTGGTAAAGACCCGGAAGGCAGTGGTGATAGCAAAGTGAAGGACTTGGAACTGGTAGTGAGAATTGCCTACCACGAAGCGGAGGAATTTGCAGTGGGTGGGATGAATGTTGATATGAAAACAGGCATAATTCATATCTAGAGCCGCAAATCATGCTCCATCAGGAAGACACGTGAGTATCAGGGGGAGCATGACCATCCGGAAGCGAAACTTGCAGATAAATCTGTTGAGCAAGCAGAGGTCCAGGATAGAGTGAATACTACCCCCTTTCTTCGGTGTGAGGAAACAGGGAAAGTAAAAGTCACAGCAGTGATAGTGCTACGGCATGGGTGCTATAGCACCCTTGCAGAGGAGGGCGTCCACTTCCTGTTGGAGGAGGTGGTATTGGGAGGGGTCTGAGGGACAAACACGGGGAGGGTAGTGAGGAAGGAAGGAAAAAAAACTCAATCAGGTAGCACTGGCAAATGACATCCAGCACCGATCAGTTGGTGGTAATCTTGCCCCAGCTGCAGGCGAAGAGGGCAAGGCGGCAGCCAAAGATGACGTGGGGCACAACCGGTGGAGTGGAGGAAGGTTTTCATTTCTCTGCGAAGGAGTCAAAAGTGTTGTCTAGAGGAATGGTGGGTGAATGTGGAGGCAGCAGAGCTAGAGGTGATAGACTGCCGTAGGCTTTGAGAGCATGAGTGGCATTGGTGTTGCTCAGACTGGCACTGGGGGTAATATTAGTAAATTGGGCGGGGGCGGAAGATTGGTTTAGTCTATGGGTAGGGGCTGGGGCATAGAGGCCCAGGGATCGGACAGTGGCTCGGGAGTTTTTTAAGGAGTGATGGGACTTGTCGGCCTTGTCAGTGAAAAGTCTATGGTTATTGAAGGGAAGGTCTTCCAGGGTAGTCTGGGCCTCCTTCAGGAAGCCACTGGATTGTAGCCATGAGTCGCAGTGGAACACCACCCCGGAGGCCAGCGATTGGGAGGCGGTATTGGCAGTGTCTACTGCAGCTTGAAGCGCGACTTTGGCAACCAATGTGCCTTTGTCTACGAGCAACTGAAAGTCCTGTTGTGTGTCCGGGAGAAGGAAATCTAGGAACGCCGTCAGTTTGGTATGTGAACGGGAATCATACTTGGCCAGGATGGCTTGGTAACTGGCGATACGGAATTGGAGGCCCACAGAGGAGTAAACATTACGTCCGATAAGGTTAATTTTTTTGGCTGCCTGGTACGGGTGGAGCGAAGGTGTTGCTGGCAAGTGTGTGCTGTGGCCACCTGGACCACCAGGGAATATGGAGGTGGGTGTTGGAAGAGAAAATCTATATCCTTAGCCGGCACAAAGTAGCGGTGTTCAGCCCACTTTAGAGTAGGTGCAGAGGAAGCCGGTGTGTGCCAGACTGCCTGTGCAGGCTGAAGGATAGCATTAGGGATGGGTAAGGCACTACGAGCAGGACTTGGAGACTGAAAAATAACCAGGAATTGGTCCTGAGGGTCCTGGATGTCCTCCATGGGAAGGTTGAGGGCAGTTGGTATGTGACGAAGGAGGGCTTGATATTGAGCATGGTTATCCAGTGGCGAGAGAAAGGGAGGGTTGAGTACATTGTCAGGTGAGGAAGAGGCACCACTGGGGACCTGCGGGGCCAGCGGTTACGACACTGCCAGTGGCACAGGCGGATCCGGAGGAGCAGGGGCATCCGAATGAGCTCCGTAGACGGTGGTGGCAGATGGAGAGTGTTGATGGTGCACATGCTGGTACAGGCCCCAAGCTGCCCAATAGCGGTCACTCAGAACCTGTGGTCCCTGCAGGTCGGCGAATAGCCCATAAGCTGGTGGATAGGGCTGCCGTCTGAGCTGTAAGAATGGGCTGGCGAAAAGGCAGGATCCGCATCAGAGCACCAGTCCAAGTCTAAGGATGGGCCCAGCAGAGGCGGAGCCAGCAAAAGCAACGGGACCATCTGAGGGCAGGAGGCAATGGAAGACGGTCCATCAATAGGAGAGGTTCCTCAAGTGGGAATGGAAGACCAACGGTAGCCGGCGGGGAGCCAGCTAATGGCAACATCAGCTCAGCCATGGGAGTCAAGGGGGACAGGCATCCTAACATGCGCAGAACCGACCAGATAGTCTTAGCATAATGGATGGTGGCAGAGGCAAAGACTGCGGAGTGGTCACCGGGGCCAAGGTCAACGCCGCTGGAGCACGGTACCTGGACTTATGCTCTGAGTGAGACTTCTTCGCATTGTTGGCGCGCAACTTCTCATCCAAACTGGCACGGCTTGGAGAGGAAACGTGCTTGGGGGAAGCCCCCATTGGCAAGACACCCTTGTGCCCGTGTGTGCTTTGTATGCACACAATGCTGCTTGGGCGGATTCGGTGGTGCCACCAGTGCCAGGTGTGATGGACCAGGAGTGGGTCTGGACACCGGTGTGGATCCTGTGGCGCATGAGGGCGCATTGCCGCATCCATCAGGAATGAATGGAGGCAAAGCTCACGAGCCTCTCGGGTTCGGGGCAAGAAGTAGTGGCAGATAGAGCAGCATGCAGCGACAGAGAACTAGTGAGGGCAAGAAGCACAGTACTTAAACCTGGCTTGCCTGGGCATAGTCCCCTCGCTGGGGAAGAGTCCCACCAAGGGGAAAGTCTTTGATTCCCATTCCTAATCTAGCAAACGGATTACTAACAAACTAATGGATGGGGAAAAACAAGGATGGACAACTATACTACAAAAGAACTATATCCAGCAACAACAGGAGAAGCACAGTACTCAATGCAAGCTAAGAGCACAGAGGAACGGGGGTTCGGACTCTGGCCATATGGCGGTAAGAGGGAACTGGAGAGGGGTTGACCTGCACGGCTTTTTAAAACCTTGGATGTGCCACGCGGTCAACGCATGATGCACGTACAGGTCAACAGACACTACTGTGAACAATTCCGACTCTGGTGAATGTGCACCTATGATTGGAATCCACATAGGGACCATCACTCGAAGAAGAACTTTTGGTTTTCCAACTAGACCTGGACTCAAGTAGGTTCCTCAGTGGGCTTTCTACTTAAAATGATCTGGAAGTTGATTGGGTCTCCAAAAAGGATATACTCCTCCATGATGCCTCCTCTTTGGGCCACATCCCATGAGTCACATGAGTCCAGATGTGCTCCATTTACATGGAATCTGGTATCTGTACTGATGGCCAGCCTCTCTGAACCCAAGATCAGGTAGCTGCTGCTAAATCCTTAAGAGCAACTTCTCAAGAGATGGAAGTCCTGGCTCTAGACCAAGATCTTTATATACCAATTTGCTGCAATTGCAGGCTGGATGTGTAGCAGAAATTGGGCAGAGTATCTGTGCAGGAGACTACAAGCTCAGGAGCAGAGTCAATAATTTAATAATTGGGAAAGATATTCAAATGCTTGACAAGTCAGAAATACTATATTCTGAAATACTTTATTCTGGAATGGCAACCAGAACCCATAGATGCTGGCATTTTGTGAGGACTACAAACCTGGCTCTTCCACTCATTCACTTAAAGCTGAAGGCAGATGGCACTGGCTACTACATCCTGCGTAGCACTGACTGTGAAATGGTCCTGATGAACTCATCAGGACAAGAGTAGACATATATCTCTTTCTTTGAAAGGGGAAGGATGTTTAGAGTCTTTATGAATACCCATGTGGAAGTTATGGGTCAAAGGGCTTACCTACACAGGAAACTTCTACCAGTTATAACAGTATAATTAAACAGATATAAACCCCTGTGTGGACATACTTATTCCACCATACAAATGGCTTTTGGGGATTTTATTTAAACGCCTTCCCAACAAATAAGGTAAATCAAATAAAGAGGCCTTCTCATACTGCAGTAAGAGTGTTCACAAAGGAGATTATACCAGTATAAAAAATAGTATAAATCACACCTTATAAGCTTATATTTGAATCTCGCACCAGGATAACTTTCCTGTGTAGAAAAGCCCAAAGAAGAGGAGTATTGAAAAAGTTTCCTGTTATATCAGAAACTAAGGTATCTTCAATAACTCTTCCTGATCAAAGTGTCAAGAGAAACCTCTTGGTCATCTATTAAAGATATGCAGTCTTGGGAGGATAATGCCATAATGATAGATTTCAGTATTTCCATTCAGAATCTGTTTGGCTATGATTCTTCCTCAATGCCCTTTAAGGACTAGTAAGCAGGTTCAACCTTAGGCAGGGTGATGAAGTCCTTGTAGTATTTTGGGTGCATATAAAATTTCTTCATTTGTCTGTTGGGGAATTCCCACTCCTCCTTAATCATGTCCTCACGAAGCAGTTGAGGAGTAATTACAGATCTCTTCTTCAAATTAGCAAGAATGTTATTTTTTCCTCCCATTGCTTGCTTTTCTATAAACACAGGAGCCTGTACAGTTAGTTCTACTTTTGTGCTTAATTCTAGAAAACCTAGCTGAAAGTCTGAGATATCTTGTTCCAAACAGCAGCTTCAGAAATTCCCCTTAACTTTAGAGGATCTTTGAGGGGAGAATATTTCCACAGGTTCTTAAGCTTTCAACAACAAAAAAGAAAAAAAAAGAAAAAGAAAATGGAGATATACCTATCTCATAGAACCGGAAGGTCATTGAGTCCAGCCCCCTGCCTTCACTAGCAGGACCAAGTACTGATTTTGCCCCAGATCCTCAAGGATTGAACTCACAACCCTGGGTTTAGCAGGCCAATCCTCAAACCACTGAGCTACCCTCCCTCCCCGAAGTTTTGAGGCCAACAGGATAGCCTATTTTAGGGGATGACTAAGAAGTTTGCTGCCCCTTTAAGAGCCCACTGTGAGCAACATCTTCTTTTGCTGTGCCCTAGATCAAACTCCTGAGTGAAGGAGGAACCCCTGTGAGAGAAAGGGAGCATTCCCAGGGTGACTATAAGGACAGAGGCTGGAGATGTGTGTTCCCAACATGTCTCCCAAAAAAAGAGTAGCCAATTTATAACCTCCTGTGGGACTCATGGAGGTGGGGAGAGGAGAAAGGATCATCCCTATGGAAGGGGATTTAAACTGTGCAACTCCCTGCTCTCTACTACTTACTCTTAGCTGAGTGTGAACCAACCACAGAGAACAAGTGAACCAGAGCAACTGAAGACAGATGAGTGACCAATATCTATGGGGCTGCCAGAGGTGCTGAAGTACCTTAGCTACCATAAAGTATAAAAGCTTCCATGGTGTAGGGTCACCACTGCAGACCTCTCCACCACCTCAGCATGAACCTCACTTATGTGGTGGCTGGGAGTAGGGATTTCTTCCCTCTTGGATACTATGGAGTCAGGTAGCTCCACTGAAGCTTTCTTGGCTGGGTGTGCAAACTGTGGAAATGGGACTCCCATGTTTGAGGGGAGGGAGGCTGCCTTTTCAGGGGACATGCAAACAAATGAAACCTAATCCTTGATTCCATGCTACTACTTCTTGACCTGGTCTCAGATAAGAGAGCTTCCCTGCAGCCTGCTCAATCATAGCAACATGAACCTTTGCCTATACACTGGCCAAGACCTGAGTTTCCTTACAGCTTGATCAAACACCTCACTGTGGATAATGCCAATGTGCTGGCTGGGAGCTTCACCTTTGCCTCCAGGAACCTACCAACTAGGAGCAGGGGGAGCTGCTTACCCGAGCCATCTGTCTGACATTTTGGATGTGGGGAGGGGAGTTACTGACCTTCTCAGAAAACCAACTGAAAGTTTTACGAAAAACCTAGAAGCCAATGAAGAAACAGAGATATTTAGTTAACACTCTTTGAAATCCTGTGAAAAGCTGCTAAAAAGGAAGACCTGATATCTGCCATCTGTCCAGATCTGGAGGCAAAGACATTTGGGAAATTCTTCCTGAGAGCCAGTCCTAAACCCATTTTCAGAGCCAAAGATACAGTCTGTCTTCAGTTGCTATGGAGACCGGAAAGGCCCCACTATGGAGACTGACAATGAGCAAGGTTACCAACTGTCACATATCTTGTGTGATACTCATGTATTAGGGAGCCCAGTCTGCACTCCCACAGCTCAACCTAAATGTCATATATTTGGCTGAGCTGCAGGCAGGATCTACAATTCCACCAGAGGCCACTACAGGCAGCTGTGGAAACTGGATTCAGGCAAACAGGCCACATGTCTGTCTGCCTTTTAGCTGCTGCTCCTGCAGGATTCAAGTGGAAAAGGAGCAGCAGCAATACAGGCAGAGAGGTGGCGGCAGCAGGTAGGTGACTGGAGAACACAGAAGATACTAGCCCTCAGCTCACCCTGCCCCTGAACCAGACTCCCAGCATCCCAGCCAGATCTCATACTCCCAGAGAGACCCCGGTTCCCTGCCAAAGCCTAAACCACCAGCCAGAACCCCAAAGAGAACTCAGAGCCCTGCCCCCCAAAGAGACCCCACCCCCATCACCAGACAGCATCCACCCACCTACCTTAGCACTCCCAGACATACCAGCACCCTACCTACCCTAAGAGCATCCCATGCCCAGGCCCTATCCATCCATCCACCCACTCAAACAGTACTCATGAACTTACCCCCAACAATCCAACAACCCCAGACGCCAAAATAATACCCAGTTTCCCAACTACCCCCAGACACTCTCCAGGACCCACCAATCCAAGCGTCCCACACACCCTAGCAACCACCTATTTAGTTTAGCAATCCCAATCACACAAGCACTCCTCACTGCTACCACTGAACCCTTAGATACCCTCCAACCCAGTTGCCAAGTTTTTGTGCAGTTCCATGTCCTACCCTCACCGCTGCTCAGGGAAGGGTGTATGGACCATACAAAAAAAGTTTATAGTTATATGCAATTTTTTGCACATAGGTAAATCAGCTCATTAAATAATTTATATGAAATGTCACATGGAGCCACACAAACATGGCAACTATGAGAGAGAATGGTCACAGTTTGTTTGTCTGTCTGTGGGGGGAGGGGAGATTGAGCAACATGCATACTATTCTCTACTCTCATACCTCTCTACCAGTTCACTAACTCCTCACTATCTTCTTCTGCCCCCACCCTGCCCACTGCTGACACACCCTTACTTTCATTTACAAAGGAAAGAATGTATGTATTTTTATTATTATGTATAAAACTGACAGCTTTTCAAATAAATGGTATAACCATAAGGGACAGTAGACTAGCGGATGGGGGAGAAGGAGAAAAATGTGGGGGACTGGAGAAGGAGAAAACCACTCTGCTATCCCCACTCTTTCATTCTCCTTCTTCTCTTTGTTTTAACACAGTAAATGGTAAAATTTGTAATATTTAAAAAGTAAACATTTTCTTAAAATGTTTAATATGACTAATTGACTGGATCACAGCAGACATGAAGACTTAACCAATGGTAAAGTCTTTGCTGTGTTTTAAAGTTCTCTCTCTCTCTCCTTGTGTATTATGTGTACAGAGGTGATTCATATTTATTGTTAGTTTAACAGTTAACTGAGGACAGGAATTAGTATGACCAAAAATGAGGGATGAGGGATTGAAAGAATTTACAACCCTCATACATATAGCTCAAAAGTGTAATGGTCTCTCAATCCTGATGTGTAGCACTATGTCTTGTATTGAAGCCTTTTTGTAGGGGAAAGCTGGAGACTACACAACTCAGGAAAGCAAAAGATCAGTATATACCCAAGTGGAAATTATTAAAATTAATTGGGAGGAGAGGGTTAGATGCATATATATGACAAACATATTTTCTAAACCCATCACTATACTATAAAAAAGTCAACAAATATAGGAGTGAAAACACAGTTTTGGAACAGAAAGAAAGGCAAGTTACTGTGTAAATTATTTTTTGAGTCTGCATGTTTATCTGAGTACATATACATTCAAGTAATGGATCAGTAGTAACCAATACAATGTGATGCAGTACTCTGTAGCATATTCTAGCATCTACAGCAGTTCCAGAGCCTTTTGAGCAGGAAAAGTTGGCTGAGGAAGCGCAAGATCAAAGGCAGTCATCTAATGTTCCAAAAGCAGTTAAAATGGGGTAGGAGGGTACATCATGGGAGAGGTACAAACATTTACAGTTAAAGTGGAAGATGAAAAAGGTGACATGGCAAGCAAGGAGAGAAGTGGAAGTCAGATGACTTAAGCAGATTTTTCCAGGTTAAGTAAGTAAATATTTAGAATATAGTGAAAGGAAATCTTTCTGTTTTTATTTGGAAATTAAATGCCATTTGAGTATTTCAAACAAGCACTATACAAGACTGTCATTTTGTAAACTGAATTATTTTATGTGGGTGTTTCATATACATTGAATTTTTATTTTAGTAAAGCAATTAGGACATTCATTTGGAATGTTAATATGAACATTACACTTTTCATCAAGGTTTTCATATGTTAATAATATATTTTCTTTCACAAAGTGGAAATAGTGTTGTCCAGATAAAGACAACTAAATGAGAGGGTTACAGAGAATAGAAAACTAACTCAAATTGTCAAAATAAGATTGACACACAATTAGATACTGTACAGAGATAGATGTTAAAATTTTGAAATGGTAAACTCGTTTTACACATGAGTAACAAGTCTGGGATAGATGTTAAAATTAAGAACCAGTTCCTAGGCTATGTGTTTTTTTCAGATACTGTATGTGGTTGCCATTAATGTTGAAGACACTACAGGTCTGTCGCATCTTACGTGCATTTAACATGCGCGATTTCAGCTTTACGCGGTCGGGGGAAAATAAAAAGTGCGGGCGATTCCACCAGCGTGAGACGCGAATCTGCTGTTCCCACTAAAATATTTTTTGGGGGGGACTTGACAGCTACAGCATGTCTTTAGGCCTGTGATAAGGTTCTCCCCTATAATAACCCTGGAGGGTTGGCAAAAAAACCCAAAAAACAAAAAAACCCCAACAGTTTAAATAGTGTGTATGCCCCGTAGTGAGTGTGAGATGGGAGAAGAGAATCTGCTGTTCCCACTACAGTACTCAGTCCCCCTGTGCCTCTCATACTGTGCGTATCTCACTGCGCTGAGTGAGATTCTACTGTACCTGTACTGTTTAAAGATACAGTACATATTTTTCCTATAACATGGCCCCTAAACGCAAGCCACCTACTTCATCTGGTGCTCAACCGAAGAAACAGCGATCTGTTCCAATGCTGGAGGAAAAACTGGCTGTGTTGGACTTATTGAGAGACGGTATGTCCATCGCCAACGTGGTGCGTAAATATGGCCGCAACGAATCTAGCATCCGTGCCATCAAAATTAGAGAGAGAGAAATTCGTCAAGCCGTGGCATCAAGTGCTCCAGTAACTGCTAAGGTGACGAGCCAAGTGCGTGATAAGACTTTAGTGAAGACTGAAAAGGCATTAAACTTATGGCTGGAAGACATGAACCGTAAACGTGTGCCTATCAATAGCAACATGTTGCAAGAAAAGGCTCTTAGCATCTATGCGCTGTTCAAACCTCCCGCCGAAGAGGGACAGCCTT
>QXTE01000133.1:919003-956120 GCA_003942145.1 Platysternon megacephalum
GTGCTGATGCAGACAGGGGAAGACGGTAAGAAGCATCCGGTTGCCTTCCTGAGCAAAAACCTATCCCCTGCAGAACAGAATTACTCTGTCATAGAAAAGGAGTGCTATGCCATTGTGTGGGCCGTCAAACAATTAAGGCCTTACCTCTTTAATAGGAGGTTCAGAATTCTAACTGACCATTCACCTTTGGTCTGGCTTCACCGAACTAAGGGCACAAACTCCAAACTGCTACGCTGGAGCCTGGTCCTACAGGAGTTTGACATGGAGATTACTCATATTAAAGGAAAGGAGAACTGGGTAGCAGATGCCCTGTCCAGAAAAGAGGAATTTTAGGTATACTGCCTCCGCCATGGACAGTGTCCAAGTCTCTGGCAGTAAGTTCAGGGGGAGGGTGTGACGGTACCTCCCATAAGGCTTTGTGGGAATATGACATAACTGGAATATGTTTTGTGCTGCCTGTGCCAGGTACATATCTATGTAAAGGTTATGATCTACTAGTTATGTTCACCCTAGTTGTATGCAGGCACCATTTGTGTGTTCAAAGTTATGAACATTGGCTGTGTAATTGCTTGATTCCTAAGGGGCCTCAGTTAGAACATTTGATGACTTCTTGGGAAAGGAATGTGCAAATTAGGTGTTCAGTCAGGGGGCACTTAACAGACAAAAGAGCTTGGAAGATTCCAATCCACATCAGAAGTCTACCTGAGGACGTTCAAGGCAGCATGTGGGTAATGGCTGCTACCTGCAGTCCTGAGTCATGCATGGGCATGTGACCTGCCCATGTGATTTTCGAATCTCCATTCTGTGACAGGATTCTACAGAGGGAGAGGAGGGGGTCTCCACCCACAAGAGACAGTCTATTTAAACCTGTGGGAGACCCCTCCATTTTGTCTTCAGCTGGCTAAAGAAGGAGCCTCTCCACCCCCACAGGACACTTGAAGGAAACTGAAAACTACAGGGGGTGTGAGTGATTGCTGGACCCAGGCTAAAAGAAGATTAGCCTGTAAAAGAGAACATTTTGGAACTGGTGAGGATCTTATCTGTATTTAGTGCAATTAGACATAGATTTGCGTATTTTATTTTATTTTGCTTGGTAACTTCTTTTGTTCTGTCTGTTACTACTTGAAATCACTTAAATCCTACTATCTGTATTTAATAAAATCACTTTCTACTTATTAATTAACTCAGAGTATGTATTAATACCTGGGGGAGCAAACAGCTGTGCATATCTCTCTATCAGTGTTATAGAGGGCGAACAATTTATGAGTTTACTCTGTATAAAGCTTATACAGGGTAAAACGGATTTATCTGGGTTTAGACCACATTGGGAATTGGGCATCTGAGTGTTAAAGGCAAGCAGACTTCTGTGAGCTGTTCTCAGGTAAACCTGCAGCTTTGGGATAGGTGGTTCAGCCACTGGTCTGTGTCTGAAGCAGATAGGTGTGTCTGGCTATCAGCAAGGCCATTGTGCTGGAACTACCTGTAGCTGGCAGGGGAGAATAGAAACAGAGGTGGCCTTTGCACATCAGCTGGCAGCTTCCAAGGGGGTTTCTGTGAACCAACCCGTCACAGCTGCATCTGCCAATGAGGAGGCAGCAAAAGCCTACCCCGAACAATTAAAGAAAATCACAGAGGAAAGGGGCTATCTTCCAGAACAAGTTTTCAATGCTGATGAGACTGGGCTCTTCTGGAAAAAAATGCCCATCCGCACTTACATTTCAAAATCAGAAAGACAAGCCCCTGGCTTCAAAGCAGCTAAAGACCGTGTGACTGTGTTGCTTTGTGGCAATGCGGCTGGGCATTTAATAAAGCCGGGCTTGCTCTACAGGGCTGCAAATCCCCATGCCCTAAAAGGCAAGAACAAAAATCTCCTGCCTGTGTTCTGGCAATCAAATAAAAAGGCTTGGGTGGCGGCAGCATTATTTCTGGATTGGTTCCACAAGTGTTTCATTCTGGAGGTCAAGCAGTACCTTGAAGAGAAAGGACTTGACTTTAAAGTGTTGCTGATCGTAGACAATGCTCCTGGCCACCCTGCGGCACTCCGGTTTGCGCATTACGACGTTGAAGTCGTCTTTCTCCCCCCCAATACCACCTCCATCCTCCAGACCAAGGCGTCATTAGCTGTTTCAAGGCCACGTACACGAGGCTTACATTCTCACAGATCCTTACCGCTATGGATGCTGATCCCAATGTTAATGTGATGGAGTGTTGGAAGTCCTTCAACATTGCTGATTGCATCACTTATACTAAACAGGCAATGGATGCAATCAAGCCTGAAACAGTCAATGCATGTTGGCGAAACCTATGGGAAGACTGTGTGAATGATTTTAAGGGTTTCCCGACCATTGACAAAGAAGTGAAACTCATTGTTCAGGTGGCCAGGCAAGTGGGTGGTGATGGCTTCATCGACATCCTCGAGGAAGCAATTGAGGAATTAATTGAGGGCCATAGAGAAACATTGACTAACAAAGAGGTAGAGGAACTGATAAAATCGTCTACAGAAGACGAAGATGATGATGAACAGGAAGAGCCAGCAACTTGGAATCTTCATAAATTTTCGGAAGTGTTCCAAGCAGCGAAACACTTGAATGATTTAATTTCTGAATATGATCCTTCTATGGAACGAAGCCTCAAAATCACACGTAGTATTACGGATGATTTGAGACTGTACCAAGAAATGTTTGAGGAGCTCAAGAGACAACAGCGACAGTTGCCAATCACCATGTTTTTAAAAAAAAACCAACCAGCAGCAGCCGAGCCTACACAATCAACTTCTCGAGCTGAACCAGAGCCAACCACTTCGTCTACGACTCGCTCTCCATCACCCAAGCCTGGCCCATCATCTCCTGGATTGACATCAAGCCCTGACGACTCAATGATAGTGTTGTCAGGGGAAGAGGAAGACTAATCATTGGAGTGTGTACAGTACAAGACTAGCAAGAATATCTAGGATGACTGGTGACTGTTCAGGTTTACAGTACTGTACTGTTTTCATTTTTTATTCTTTCATTCTTCCGTCTCTCTGTTATGTTATTAAAAATACTGTAAAATTATATTTTGCATATGTAGTCTTTATTATATACTGTACTGTACATTGCTGTATACAATACATAGTACTGTACAGGGTTGTATACACAAAACTGTACTTTATGGGTGATTTAAGGGATTTTCAAGGGTCATTTTGACTATACGCGATTTTCGCTTTACGCACTGACTGCGGAACGTAACCCCAGCGTAAGATGCGACAGACCTGTATAATCAATCAGTGCTATATTTTTGCTCTGTCTCTATTTGAAAAATCCATGTAATGACAGTGACTATCTTCTGAGATACATTCTCAAGGTCCCCTATGCTCTTCTCCCCCGTGCCTTTACCCACACCACCACTATTTGCACCAGTGGTACTGAGGCCTCACTCCATCTCTTGGTTCCCTATGATAATTGGTCCTCAGTGACACCACACTGTCTCCAACAATGGCATCCCAGAAACACCTTACTCCCCATCACTAATATCTTCCATTATTTTTACTCTGTTAAAACAAAATAAAACCCCACAACACACACAGAGACACACACCCCTATTACAAAATTAGAATATGGAACACAAAATTGAACAAGGAAGAGAATGAGAGCATCTGGGCTGGCAGACTGAGTGGGTTCAGGGACAGGCCTTTTTAGCCACAGTTTGGAAAGTCTGATCTGTAGCTGGCGTGTACTTGTCTACTAAGAATACTGCTATGAAACAGTCTGGGGGCCCATAAACCATGGTTTGCAATTCTTACACTGAGCATCTGTGAAGCAATTCCATGCTGGAGCTATCGGCATAATCTCAATTCTTTTTCCAAAGATGCAAAGCACTGTGACAGCAGTAGTAAAAAAAATGGGGGATAGAATCAAGCTTGGGGATTAAAGGGATAGATATGGTGTAGAGTACAACAGAGGAAATCAGTAGAAAAAAATATAACCAGAAGTAAAGCTTACAGCATGGAACAAGGAGCTGTCTAGGAGCAGTACAGAGGTCAGAAAGGTTGGTGTAATGAATATCACAAAAGCTGTGTGGAAAAGCAAACAAGGTTGAAGAATAAATAAGAGTTGGTGAGAGACAGTGACATACAGAGACAGACACAAAAACCAGGTCAAAAGAGAGTAGATGAATTGGTACAAAGTTAGAGATCAAATAAAGTTAACAAAAGAAATTGCAGAAGTAGAACCACACTGGTAGTTGTGGAAGTTATTCTAGACAACCTCAAGAGTAGAAGATGGAGGTGGAAAGATTTATTAATAATAATTATTATTATTATAAAGCTACTCATCAATGTCAGAACTGGGGGTCGGCAGATAAAACTCACTCAGAGACACGAACCAAATAGAGTGGCCTTCCAAAAAAAAAAAAAAAAATCTATAAAAAAAATAAAGAGCTAGAAGTTACAGAATGGGTGGAGGAGCAGCCTAGTGCCAACTCCATGACCTTCAGATTTGGAGAGTGAGGATAAAGAGAACCATAGGGGAGAAAAGCAACAGATGCTGAGTCAGTGAAAAAGAACCAAGTTTTGATAAGAAGTGATAAAATGGTCAGATCTTGCTGACAAAACAGGAGAAGGGGAATTTAATGAGAGATCAAGTAGGTAAGAAGATGGTGGTAAGAGTAATAGGAAAGGGAAGATGCTGAGAAAGAATGAAGAGGAACACAGATGACAGACTACATGCATGGGAGTGTGGAAATGGATGGGGTAAGAGAGATACACAAGCATTGTTATGTTCCTCTGTTTTGAGGCACTGCCCACAAAGGAGAAACGACAGCCCTCCAATTCTTAATGCAAAATGAGCACCACAAAGAGCTGTGACATGATGGGTGGATCCAACAGCGTGAGAAGCAGGGCATATGGTCACACTGAAGTGCAGGAAAGATCCACTAAAAGAGAATGAAGTATCTGGAAAAGCCGTGAAAGACGGGGAGAGAGGCCATGGTGGGTGTGTGGAAGGATATGGCTCCAGCTGCGAGAAAGGAAATCCACTTGGCAGTTGATTCTTCTCCTTTGTCAAAATTCTGTTTCTTACAAAAGGTGTTGAATTCTTGACCCTGTTCCACACCAGCAGAACCACCATTTAACATCAATTGAGTGAGGAGTATGGAGAGCCATATTTGTCACTGTGATGCGGTGTATAAACCCAACCCTAGGACAGAAGGGGTTAAGGAACAGTTCTGGGCTCAGGTGATTCAGTTCTGCTGTACCTGCAGAGCCTGCTCCACCTGGAGGAGGAGCTTAAAAGGGAGCTAGGCATCTTGGGGGTGGGGGAGACAGGGCATGACAGTAAAGGAGGAGAGACTTATATTGGGGGCTCCTGAATAAGGGTACAGCAGAGGTCCTGGCCGCAAGGAACAGGCCTACAATGACAGCTACCCCAGCCTTCAGAGAAGGGGCCAGAGAAAAGACCCAGGAGAGAGGTAGCTGGAAACTTCTCTCTTTGGCTGAGGGAAGCCTGACTGGAGATGGAGGCCGATCAAGGACTGCAACCTGCCTGAAACCCTAGGTAGACAGAGAGTGCAATGGCATCAGGCAGTGGGAGTGAAACGCAGGAACTTAGGCCAGTTTGAAGCTGGGGCTAAGCTGTAAAGAAGGCAGCTACCAGCTGAGCCCAGGTGTGCTGAAGATTCAGTTGTTTTTGTTATTTTCTGTTGGATTTTAAGTGAAGGATTTTGAGGCCTTGTGGGGAAGCAAGTATTAAGATGTGGCACAGGAAGGCAGCCCCGAAGCACTCCAGGGTGTTTGCTATCAGAGGTCCAGGCTACCCTAACAACTGCCCTTTTTGGGGAGGGGGCATAAACTTGGAGGAAAGGAGAGGTTAGAGACATTATAAGTCTCAAGTCAAGGGTGTACCAATCCATAGAGGTCTGGAGGTGAGCTGAAGATCCTTTCTGTTGTGGGGTTATTGAACTCTATATGTTTTATTGGATTTTTTAGTCCGGAAGGGGGAAGATTGCGACGTGGCCAGAAGGCCAAGTTGCTACCGAGCGGAAGATGAACCACCAGAGTGTTGGAGTAATGGGATGCCAGTAATTGAGGAGAACTGGGACCCAATGACCTAACCACTAGGTAGCACCACCAGTAAAGCCCAGCCCTCGCCATAGGCATCTGTTCTCAGGCAGCAAGGTTTTCTAGTGCAGACATACCTTTTAATCAGTGTACCTTTATACCTTTAAAAGCCGGATCTGAACACCTATAAGCTTCCAAAATTTAAGTTCAAACAATCAGAAACTTGGTTTTTCCTCTCACTTCATTTTCTTTTATTTATCTATCTGAGGGGAAAAAAAACTCTTTTGCAACACTGTACACTGTAGTCCAGCGGTTCTCAAAGTATGGGTTGGGACCCCAAAGTGGGTTGTGATCCTGTTTTATTGGGGTCACCAGGGCTGCTGTTAGACTTGGTGGGGCCTGGGGCCAAAGCCCAAGCCCAAGTTCTACCGCCCATGGCCGAAGCCCAAGGGCTTCAACCCTGGGTGGCAGGGCTCAGGTTACAGGCCCCCTGCCTGGGGCTGAAGTCCTTGGGCTTCGGCTTCAGGCCCCCCCGCCTGCAGCAGTGGGGCTCAGGCTTTGGCCCCCCACTCCTGGGATTGTGTAATAATTTGTGTTGTCCAAAGGGGGTCGCAGTGCAATGAAATTTGAGAACCCCTGCTGTAGTCAAAACTTTTTTTCTCCAATCTTCCCCCTCCCCAAAAAATATTACCTGATAAATCCTGGCATTTTCCAGATACTCTAGCACGTTTAGCTCGATGACCAAAGTTCTCGGTAGCTGAAGTGGAGGCACCCTTTAACCATATAAATAAGAATTAGTTAAGACATTATGGCACTTGCAAAAGTGTTCGTGTTAGCCACCTATTCCTGAAAACAAAATATACTTTATATAAAAAAAAATTACCTCCATACTGCTCTTTGTAGGGCAAGCTGTTCTTTTAGGTAGAAGAGTTTTTCTGCGAAGTTGGTATGGACTATTTTGTGCACCAGGACCCGATTCTTCTGCAACCATATCTGCAGGTACATCATCATCTATCAAAAGGTCAAAAGGAAATTCAGTAATTTGAATTATACAGCTTCCACAAACTCATTAAAAAAGCATGCAGGAAGTTTTGGTATTTTCCTGGTACAAAAGAAGCATCAATTACTTGCTTTTCTAAGCACATGCAGCCAGAAAGATGCCACAATAATCCACTTGCTAGAAGTGCATGCACAAGTTCTTCTTCATGTATGCTCTATATATTTTTATTTTCAATTGTTTTCTACACATTAACCCATTTCTTTCTTTGTATTTACACAATATTTATGCTACAAATTCTATGACGAGTCCTTTATACTAGGGCTTACTTTAACTTTATCTACAAATAAATTATTCACTGTGCTAATGAAGAGTCAACTTTTAAGTTTCAGTGCTTTTTACTTATGCATACCACTACCTTTACAGTGAAAGATACAAAAGTTTTAAGTTAACCATAAGCTATCAAGAAGGCATCTACTTTGTCATCATATTAACCACAAAATTTAAGGCTGGGTTCCCTAAGCATTTCAGGGATGGTGCATCTCAATGTGCTAGCTCTTTACTACAGAGGGGGAAAACTAGCATAGCATTACCTAAAGAGGGAAAAAAGTTGCTTTGTTTTTTGTTTATTTGGCTAAAGACACAAAGAAGATGATAGTAATAAGTGTGTGCTCCCTCCAACCCCTTAATAAAACCAAGAACAATGGTATGATAAATTTCATTTGTAGGGCTTTTGTTTTATTGCTATGTTTTATTTCATGCTAGTACCTCATGAAAATGTTCTGACAGGAATACACTTAATGCAATGAGAAAGGAATAATTTGTTTTAATACTTCAGTAATTAAATCATTTATTCACAACGTTGTACCACACACATTAAACAAAACTACAAGAACAAATACATGTGGAAGTCAAAGGATAAACTTGATGCTTCTTACTTAATTAATAAAGAAACCTGTATCTCTTACACAGGCCTCCTCAGAAAACACACTTTTTGCTTAACTGCGGAAAGATTTTTGGACTCACCTTTGTATATCTGTTCTCTCTCATTCTAAACCATTTAAAACTTGAAATATGGAATAAAAGTGAGTGACGGGGGTTGTGCAGGAAGAGATCTACTGAGGAAACCCCAATTTTTTTGTTCAAGTGTAAGATATGCTAAATAGTCTGTGGTCAATGCACTTAATCTAAGAATAAAAATAATACAAAACAAAAGCCATCCTTCACCGTTCAAGATTTTAATATTATTTCAAAAACATTAAAAAATTATAAAATATATGCATAATATAGAGAGGGTAATGCATACTTTTGTAAGCAAAGCTACTTCAAACAGCAGCAGCTAATGTGAAAGAAAATTCTAAAAAAAACATATACTTCTGACATTCTCTCCCATTATTTCTCTATCCATTATGTAAACCATCACTTCTCTCCCTACAAGCCTTACTGAAAAACTGTCAGGTCACAGAGATGCTGGAGGAGATGTGAAATGGACTGAGCTCTATAAGAAAACAGGATTTAAAAAATAAAAAAAAACCCAGCAAGCTTCACAGCCATAATTAAACTACGCATCTTAGCTACTTATATGGCACTCATTACCATAGTATATGAGCACCTCACAATCTTCAACATATTTATCTTCACAACACTCCAGTGAGGTAAGAAAGTGCTAATATCCCAATTTTACAGATGGGGAACTGAGGTGCAAAGAGACTAAGGATTAGATTCACGATGAAGTTGAGCACTGCCAAACCTAACTTCTAGAACAGGGGTCGGCAACCTTTCAGAAGTGGTGAGCCGAGTCTTCATTTATTCACTCTAATTTAAGGTTTCGCGTGCCAGTCATACATTTTAATGTTTTTAGGTGGTCTCTTTCTATAAGGCTATAACATATAACTAAACTATTGTATGTAAAGTAAATAAGGTTTTTAAAATGTTTAAGAAGCTTCATTTAAAATTAAATTAAAATGCAGAGCCCCCCAGACAGGTGGCCAGGACCTGGGCAGTGTGAGTGCCACTGAAAATCAGCTTGCGTGCCGCCTTCGGCACGCGTGCCATAGGTTGCCTACCCCTGCCCTAGAATATCACTGCAGTTCACAAAGACTGAGTAAGACATTCAGGCTTCCTGTACAATGAACGGTGTGTCAAAATGGGATCACAAAATCTAGCACATCAGTCAGGTCCCCACCTAAACTAGCCAATGGGAGATTCCAAGGTGAGGAGTGTGTGCTAAGCCCTGCCCCTCTCACAAAGATAGGTGCCTGATCCAGGCTGCAGGGGAGGCACCTCCCTCTGCCTGGGATTCTCAGCTGCAAACTCTCTCTTGGCATTAGGAGCCTATGCTGTTTTTGCAAGAAGCCGAGGCGGGGGGAGCTCCCTCATAATATTTAGCCCATTGCCAAGAGTTCTCACCTGGGATGTGGGAGACCCCCAGTCCCTTCTCCACATGAGTGGGAGAAGGCATTTAAACAGGGATCTGCCACCTCTCAGGTGGGCTATGGGATATTCTGATGGGGGGGGGGGGTGGAGAGGTTCCATCAACCTCTGCTGCTGAAGATATTCCACCGTGGATAAATAATGTTTAAAAGTTATTGAAGCAGGGGACTGGACCCTGGCTTTCTACTCCCAGGTGAGTGCTCTAAGCAGGCTATAGCGTCATTCTGATGCTTGCTCTCTCTCTCTCGCTCTCTCTTTGGCCCAATGATTCTTTCATTATTTATCCTCATTCAGCTTCAACAGGCGAGACTAAGGGAGACCCACATCAGAATATCCCATAGCGCAGTGGCTAGGGCACTCACCTGAGAAGTGGAAAATCCCTGTTTAAATGCCTTCTCTGCCTCAGTTGAAGGGGAAATGGAACTGGGGGTCTCCCACATTACAGGTGAGAACCCTAACCACTGAACTAAAAGTTATGAGGGAAGTCCTCCTCATACCCCTCAGACTGTTTTGTGTAAGCTCATCTACAGAAGCCCCATATGCTAGGCAAGCTCTGAGCACACTTACCTGATCAGGACCCAAAAGCAAGTTAGGAGGAGGAACTCCTATCTTCCCCCAGTTTGTGCACTGCTCTGGGCCTCCAGTGGGGTTGCAGTGCGCATGCACACAGGCAGAAACATAGGTGACTAGGGAACTTTTACTGCAAAAATGTAGGCATCAAATGACTTTAGGTGCCTACAGGGTTTGGTGGCAGCTAAACAGGGGGTTTGTGAATCCCAGTAGGGCCCGATTTTGAGACTTAGGCTTTACCAGCCTCCTCTAGCCTAGAATCCAGTTTATGTTACCACCAATGGTGAATTACAGCCACAAAATTTATTAGTGTAGATGCAGCCTTAATATCTTAATTTCTTCCTTCATCTGTCACCATCTTCTGGTAATAGAATTAACCCGTGGAGTAGCCAAAGGGGACTCAACAACCAAGCCCTGTAATAATGCCCATGTCTCAAACTATAGAATAGATGCCCTTGGTTCTTCATAAATAGAAGCTGTAACCCCACTTACGCCTAGAACTTTATAGTCTCAAAAAGTTTTGTTCTGCAGGATATGCAAAGGTCGGAAGTAATCTGAGATCACTGTTACGTTATTTGAAATTTCTGATCATCCTCCACCCGCACCAAAAGATGTTAATTGTTTCACCTATAAAATGCCATGAATGGTGAGAAAGGTAGACACACAGGCAACATACATAAATAAAATGAAACTAGGTGTGGCTCTCTAAACCAGGAGTGGCCAACCTAAGCCTGAGAAGGAGCCAGAATTTACCAATGTACATTGCTAAAGAGCCACAGTAATACATCAGCAGCCCTGCATCCGCTCCCCAGCGCCTCCCGCCTGCCAGCAGCCCCCACCAATCAGCGCCTACTCCTCCCTCCCCCCACCCACTGCAATCAGCTGTTTCACATGTGCAGGAGGCTATGGGGGAGGCGGAGGGAGGAGTGAGGACATGGCAGGCTCAGTGGAAGAGCAGGGGCCTTGGGGGAAGGGGTGGAGTTAGGGTGACCAGATGTCCCGATTTTGTAGGGACAGTCCCGATATTTGGGGCTTTTTCTTATATAGGCTCCTATTACCCCCCACCCTCTGTCCCGATTTTTCACACTTGCTGTCTGGTCACCCTAGGTGGAGTGGGGGCAGGGATTGGGGCAGAGCAGGGGGTTGAGCAGTGAGCACATTGGAAAGTTAGCATCTATAGCTCCAGTCCCAGAATCAGTGCCCAGGTAAGGAACCGCATATTAACCTCTGAAGAGCCGCAAATTGGCCACCCCTGCTCTAAACAATGAGGCTGTAACTGCTGCAGAATTTGTGTCACTGATTAATGCAATACTTCCAAACTACTATAAGAAACAGAAAAAAGAATCAGGGAGACAGAAAGAAAAAATTGGAAAAAACTCCCAACTCAGCAGTTTGATCTTCCTACAGCTACAGAGAGGGGGAAGATTTTCATGGATAATCCCACTCTGGTTCTTAAAGTAAACCAGTAATAGTCACTTAGGATAAAAAGATGCTGTCATTGCTGCAAGAGAAGTTTAAGTAAAATCAAAATTAAAATATTAGGATGACACCACTAAAAAAAGTGTCTAGTGCGAAGACTAGGGTTACCAGAACTGTAAAGTCTAGGGAAAAGGTCTAGACAATTGTTGGACTGGTTCAAGAGGAATTTGGGGACCACCTTAGTGAAAAATTTGGAAAGTAGGCACATCATTATTTTATCAGTGAAAGGAGGATCAGCCATAAGCCTTTGGTTCTTAACTTCATCCTGGATTCAGGCTCTCTCTCCACAAGTCTTGTTAAATACTAATAATTTTCATTATAATAGAGTAGGGCTAGTCAAAGCTATTCATTCAAAATATGATTGCTCTCTATAAATATATCAGAGGAATAAATACCAGGGAGGGAGAGGAATTATTTAAGTTCAGTACATAAGAAGAACATAAGAATGGCTGTACTGGGTCAGACCAAAGGTCCATCCAGCCCAGTATCCTGTCTACTGACAGTGGCCAATGCCAGGTGCCCCAGAGGGAGTGAACCTAACAGGTAATGATCAAGTGATCTCTCTCCTGCCGTCCATCACCACCCTCTGACAAACAGAGGCTAGGGACACCATTCCTTACCCATCCTGGCTAATAGCCATTAATGGACTTAACCTCCATGAATGTATCCAGTTCTCTTTTAATCCCTGTTATAGTCCTAGCCTTCACAACCTCCTCAGGCAAGGAGTTCCACAAGTTGACTGTGCACTGTGTGAAGAACCACCAATGTGGACACAAGAACAAATGGATATAAACTGGCCATTAGGAAGTTTAGACTTGAAATTAGACGAAGGTTCTAACCATCAGAGGAGTGAAGTTCTGGAACAGCCTTCCAAGGGGAGCAGTGGAGGCAAAAGACATATCTTGCTTCAAGACTAAGCTTGATAAGTTTATGGAGGGGATGGTATGATGGGATAGCCTAATTTTGGCAATTAACTGATCTTTGACTATTAGCGGTAAATATGCCCAATGGCCTGTGATGGGATGTTAGATGGGGTGGGATCTGAGTTACTACAGAGAATTCTTTGCTGGGAGTCTGGCTGATGAGTCTTGCCCACATGCTCAGGGTTTAGCTGATCGCCATATTTGGGGTTGGGAAGGAATTTTCCTACAGGGCAGATTGGCAGAGGCCCTGGGTTTTTTTCACCTTCTTCTGCAGCGTGGGGCATGGGTCACTTGCTGGAGGATTCTCTGCACCTTGAAGTCTTTAAACCACGATTTGAGGACTTCAATAGCTCAGACATAGGTTAGGGGTTTGATACAGGAGTGGGTGGGTGAGATTCTGTGACCTGCGTTGTGCAGGAGGTCAGACTAGACCAGGGGTCGGCAACCTTTCAGAAGTGGTATGCCGAGTCTTCATTTATTCACTCACATTTAAGGTTTCGCGTGCCAGTAATACATATTAACGTTTAAGAAGCTTCATTTAAAATTAAATTAAAATGCAGAGCCCCCCGGACCGGTGGCCAGGACCCGGGCAGTGTGAGTGCCACTGAAAATCAGCTCGCGTGCCACCTTCAGCATGAGTGCCATAGGTTGCCTACCCCTGGACTAGACGATCATAATGGTCCCTTTTGACCTTAAAGTCTATGATTCTATGAAAACTTTCTTTTTGACAAAAAGACCTCTTTTCCAAACAGAAAAACTTCTGCAAAAAAAATTATATACACATACATACACACACCTCTACCTCGATATAACGCTGTCCTCGGGAGCCAAAAAATCTTACCGTGTTATAGGTGAAACTGCGTTATATCGAACTTGCTTTGATCCACTGGAGTGCGCAGCCCAGCCCCGCCCCTCCCGGAGCGCTGCTTTACCATGTTATATCAGAATTCGTGTTATATCGGGTCACGTTATATAGGGGTAGAGGTATATATATTTTTTTCTTTCAAATCAAAACCAAAGATTCCTAAACTTCGAATATTTGTTTTGTTTTCCCCCTATTAATTTTTTGCCATTGAATTCATTAGAATGACTGACCGACTAGGGTTTTCACTTCACATTTTATCTTTCATTTTGCCACTCTACGTTTTCAAAAACCTGAAGTTTTGAAAAGTTACAAAGTAGCAAAAGAAAAAATGAAAAGACTGGATACCATTCATTTTATTTCACTCAGTATGAAAAGGAAAAAAACGATGAAGAAACAAGGAAAATAATTTGCATTAAAAAACTGAAATATGCTGAAATAATGAAAAATTTTCCATTCTGAATCCTGCAAAATGGACACAACTTTGAAGTTTTACCCAAAATTGTTTGCCCATTTTTCAAACCAGCTCTAATGGACAGCCCTGCACTAGGGAACATACGTGGACTAGGCCCTACACTAGAACATCTTTACAATCTGTGTGGCCAAGACAGAGGCTACTTGAACTTATCTGAGGGATGACTGTATCTGTCAAATATACTTTATCCGTTGTTACAGGCCAATCCTATAAAATAGCTTGGAACAGAGCAAGATAAAGTATCTATAATGCTGTTTTGGAGGCATTACCTTTTTTAAAGTGAATTTCTAGTCCTCATAGTTGTAAAGAAAACCCAGGAAATATGAAAAGTATGAATGTTCTTCCCAACTCTGCAGAGTTTGAAACAATGCCTCTAAAAAAAGACAGTTATCTCGAAGAACACCAGTTACGGAAAAGGTGTGTTGCTCATGTCCATTCCTTATTAGGTGTGAGCCACATGCACCAGTGCTGGAGGATTTTCCCTCTGTGGTCTCCATAGGGGACCAGCTCTGGTGCCCCCTGGAGTGGTGCGCACATGCCGTGGTGCACCCCCCACCCTCAGTTCCTTCTTGCCAGAAACTCCAACTGTGGGGAAGGAGGGCGGGTTATGGAATGGACATGAGCAACACATCTTGAAGAACACCAGTTACGGAAAAGGAAACTGTCTTTTCTTCTTCAAGTGCTTGCTCATGTCCATTCCATATTAGGTGACGCCCAAGCAGTACCCCTGGAGGTGAGTAGGAGTTCACGGACATGTAGATTGCAACACAGCTCTGCCGAACCCAGCGCCATCTCTGGCCTGCTGAGTGATGGCGTAGTGCGCCGTGAACGTGTGAACTGAAGACCATGTTGCGGCTCTGCATATGTCCTGAATGGGGATGTGCACCAGGAAGGCCACCGAGGATGCCTGAGCTCTGGTCAAGTGGGCCCTCACCATCGGCGGTGGTGGGACCTGTGCTAGCTTGTAACAGATCCAGATGCAGGAGGTGATCCACTTGGAAATCCTCTGCGAGGACACTGGAAGGCCCTTCATCCTGTCCGCTGTCGTGATGAATAGCTGGGTCGACCTGCATAAGGGCTTGACACTCCAGGTAAAATGCCAGAGCATGTCTGACGTCCAGGGCGTGCAGCTTCCTTTCCTCACTAGTGGCGTGCAGCTTGGGACAAAACACCGTGAGGAAGATGTCCTGGTTAACATGGAAGGAAGACACCACCTTCGGCAGAAAGGCTGGATGGGGTCACAGTTGAACTTTGTCCTTGTAGAACACCGTATACGGCGGCTTCAATGTCAGGGCTTTAAGCTCCAATAATCATCTCATAGAGGTTATGGCCACAAGGAAAGTGGCCTTCCATGACAGGTAGGAGAGGGAACAGGAGCCCATAGGCTCAAAGGGCGGGCCAAGTTAAGGTCCCACTGTGGGACAGGGGCTCGGGCTGGTGGGAAGAGTTTCTCGAGGTCTCTGAGGAATCAGACCGACATGTCGTGCAAGAACACCATCTGACCTTGAATTGGCAGGTGGAAAGTGGAGATAGCCGCAAGGTGCACCTTGATGGAAGACTGGGCCAGCCCCTGGTTCTTAAGACAGAGCAGGTAATCTAAGATAGATTGTAAGGAGAACCTCGTCCACTTGGCCAGGTAGGTTGATCTAGTGGAGGGCTTCTTGCTTTCCAGGAGGATTTGCTGGACCTTGTTAGAGCAGGCCCGCTCTTCCAAATTCAACCACGCCATGAGATGGAGGGGGGCGAGATGGGGGTGTAAGACACGCCCATGATCCTGTGAGAGCAGATCTGGTCAGTCGGGAAGTGGTCACCGTTAGGTCCATCAGCGTGCTGAACCAATGCTGGGGCAGCCATGCCGGGGTGATCATGATGACTTGGGCCTTGATCTTTGACAGGACTTTGCTGATGAGCGGGATTGTCGGGAACACGTACATCAGGCCCCCCGACCATGACAGGAGGAAGATGTCAGAGAGGGAGTTCTTGCCCAGACCCTGTAGGGAACAGAAGCGATGGCATTTCCTGTTCTGTGGTGAACAGGTCCCCTTGGGGAGTTCCCCACCTCTGGAAGAGTGTCCGGGCTACCTCTGGATGGAGCGATCACACAAGGTGAGAGAAAAAGGATCTGCTGAGGCGATCTGCCAGCATGTTCCTGACACTGGGGAGGTGACAGGCCTCCAGGTGGATCATGTGCTCGATGTGATGTTGATGTAGAACATCAAGGCCGTTTTGTCCGTCAACACTCTCACCATCTTGCCCACCAAGTGCGGTAGAAAGACCCCGCAGGCCAAACGTACTGCTCTGAGTTTTTTGACGTTTATGTGCAACGTCATTTCCTCCGGGGACCACATGCCCTAGGTCTGGAGGTCGTCGAGATGCACTCCCCAGCCTAGGTTCAAGGCCTCTGATATCAACTTGATGGAGTGACATGGGCTGTCGAATGGAACTCCTTCCAGGACCGCCCTGGTGTCGGTTCACCATTGAAGCGAGGTAAGTATCGTCTGTGGGCGGTAATGACTTTTTCCAGGTTATCTCTGGACTGGGAATAGACCGTCGCCAGCCACTGCTGTAAGGGCCGCATCCAGAGCCTGGCATGGCAGACGACATACATACATGCTGCCATGTGTCCCAGCAGGCACAGACAGACCATGACCACGGTCAGGGGTAATGCGGAGACTCCTGTGATGAGGTCCACCAACACTTGGAACCTTTCCTGCAGCAGAAATGCTCTGGCGCAGGTGGAGTCGAGCACCGCTCCGATGAACTCTATCCTCTGCACCAGAACTAACATCGACTTTTTGTCATTTACCAGCAGGCCCAGGGACCGGCATGTGGCCTGCAACACTGCAACATCCCTTTGGACTTGGGACCAGAATTGACCTTTGACCAGCCAGTTGTCGAGGTACAGGCAGATCTGATACCCTGATGCCTGAGGTAAGCTGCTACTACCGACATGCACTTGGTAAACACTCTCGGTGCTGTAGCTAGGGGGAAAGGGAGGACCGAAAACTGGTAGTGGTCCAATCCTACTGTGAAATGTAGGAAGTCCCTGTGTCCTTGGAAGATCGCTATATGAAAGTATGCATCCTTCAAGTCGAGGGCAGCATGCCAGTCTCCCAGATCCAGGGAGGGAATGATGGAGGCCAGGGATACCATGTGGAACTTCAACTTCTGTAGGTATTTGTTGAGGTCTCGTAGGTCCAGGATGGGCCGTAGACCGCCCTTGGCTTTTGGGATTAAGTAGTACTGGGAATAGAACTCCTTGTTTCTGTACTCGTGAGGAACCTCTTCCACCACACCCAGCTGCAGCAACCCTTCTACCTCCTGCGCGAGGAGACTCTCATGAGAGGGGTCCCTGAAGAGGGACGGGGAAGGGGATGGGTGGGAGCAAGGTGTAGAAAGAAACTGGTGGGTATAACCCTGCGCCACTGTACTGAGGACCCAGTGGGAAAGATAGATCTGGGGTATAGTCAGATAGGTCACCCTTGGACGCACCCTCAAAACGCCCGCTTGCTCCCCTGCTGAGTACAGGTTGAGCACACTTGGGTGGAGGGGGGTGGCTCGGCAGTGCTTGTAGACCCTGCTCTTTTTGTGGGGTAATTCCTGCCAGGGTTGGCTCCCTTGGCCCTGAGATGGCTGCAGTTTGAACTGCTTACGAACTGGACCAGAGGCATACAGTCCTAGAGTTTCAGGATAGTGCGGGAGTCTTTTAGCCCATGCAGCATGAGTAACTAGGCTTAGTCCCATCCGGGACTGACTAAACTAGAACTAACACTAAGGGAACTATTAACTATTTTACAAGAAATGTTCGGAAAAAACACTGAATGAAATGCAATGCTAGCCAAAGCAGCAGACATTCCAGCACCGTCACGGGCGTCAAGAAGGAACTGAGGGTTGGGGGAGTTGGCGGCAACCCTTATACCGCGGCATGTGTGCACCGCTCCAGGGGGCACCAGAGCCTGTCCCCTACGGATACCACCGAGGGAAAAACTTCCAGCATCGGTGCATGTGGCGAGCACATACACCTAATATGGAATGGACATGTTCTTCTTCTTTGAGTGCTTGCTCAACAAACTTCCCCACCGTCATTAAATGTGGTAGCTGTAAAGATTAATGGCAACACTTTAAATGCTAGCTTTAGCTATTTAATTTTAGAGGACAGAATAGGGAACAGAGCAGGATGGGAGCCCCAGGGGATAGGAATTGAGAATGTGAGTAGAGAAGGAAATCTGGGGCAAGGGAAGAGATAAAAGAAAGGATGGAAAAGAGGGAGAAAGACAGAGAATGGAATATAGGGAAGAGAGACAAAGGGTAAAAATAGCAGTAGTCCTAAAGGGGAGCATATTTTTCCCCACTCAGTGGTAGTGACTGACAACGAAGGACAGATTAAATAACTAAAACCTTACTTGCTATACAAATGCCACATGCCACTCAATTTTGGGAAAAATTTCTATTGGTATCAGTGGAAACTCTGCTGTAGATTGAGGAGGACATTTAGTTATAAACTTATTCCAGATCCACAAAGACCATAATTAAATATGGAATTTGGCCCTCTCCATAGAATGAGTTTCAAATAAGAAAGATACTGACAACAGGAATAGAACTTCTAATATCATGATGAGGAGATCCAAGTACAAAGCTTGTGGAGCCCAGACCACATCATGAGGATGTGACTATTGTCACGCTTTGCTTTCCTGAAGACAACAACTTGTGGAAGAAAAGGGAACAGTGAGCATCCATGCAGGAGGCTCCAACTCCAGTCTATGCATCTATTACGATAACTCAGTGAAATACATACAGCTATTTGTTATTCACTACTACTGCACCACTCAAAAGCAAAGAGCATGACTAAAATTGTGTAAATACTACCAATGTTTTCCAACAAACTCAAAAGCAAAACAAACCCTTAATTTCCTTTGGCAATTTCACATTTTAGGCTGAGAATTTTGTATTCCTCCAAAAATTCTAACTAGGAAAGATTTTTTTACACTTGTTTCTTATTTACATTTTTTTTTAAACGAGATGCATACGAAGATGAAATCTGACATAAAACATAGCACAAGTCTTCTAAAGAACAGTAACAGGGTGTAATAGCTACTACATATGGCTAGACTATATTCTAAACCAGGGGTCGGCAACCTTTCAGAAGTGGTGTGTTGAGTCTTCATTTATTCACTCTAATTTAAGGTTTCGCGTGCCAGTAATACATTTTAACGTTTTTAGAAGGTCTCTTTCTAGATGTCTATAATATATAACTAAACTATTGTTGTATGTAAAGTAAATAAGGTTTTTAAAATGTTTAAGAAGCTTCATTTAAAATTAAATTAAAATGCAGAGCCCCCCGGACCAGTGGCCAGGACCCGGGCAATGTGAGCGCCACTGAAAATCAGCTCGCGTGCCGCCTTTGGCACGCATGCCATAGGTTGCCTATCCCTGTTCTAAACAGTAGATATTCACTAAGGACTTGAACCTGCAACAAAAAACATTTAATTAACATACACAATACTCCTGAATACAACCCTACCTCCATTCTACAAAAGCACAATTTAAATAAAGATTGTTTTTACAACCAACAATCTTAGAGCAAATGGAAAATTGTTACTGCAGTATAAGAAATCAATATTTCCCAAATGGGGGGAGGAAAAGTAGAAAGGTATGTTTCAAGTTAAGGAAAAAAAGTCAGCATATTACATGCAATGAAAAGAAAAAGAAAAAAACAAAACACTCCATGGTATCTTGTTAGAGCAGTTTAGGTTTTTAAACTTCAGACCCAAAACATACAGCAAGTTAATTCCTGAAAATAGCTTATGCAATTGATAACAAAATGACCTAAAAAGATCATTGCTGTTAATCAGTTACTGCAAGTCTATCTTTTTAATTACTAACATACTGAGGAAGATAGTCAGATTTTACAGAGTATACATTGTTTACTTTGTGGGTTTTTTATATCTGTGTAAGGATTTCTTAACACTCAGTTTGCCTTGTTTTGTTTTGAGGATAAAGTAGAAATATACTTCTAAATTAATGTTTTATTACCTTCAAGCCAGACTGTTCGTAGCCCTAGAGCAGTGGTTCTCAACCAGGGGTATGCGTACCCCTGGGGGTACGTAGAGGGGTACATCAACTCATCTAAATATGTGCGTAGCTTTACAATAGGCTACATAAAAAGTACTAGCAAAGTCAATACCAACTAAAATTTCATACAGAATTACTTGTTTATACTGCTGTATATACTATACACTGAAATGTAAGTAAAAAATGTATATTCCAATTGATTTATTTTATGTGGTAAAAATGAGAAAGTAAGCAATTTTTCAGTAATAGTGTTCTGTAACACTTTTGTACTTTTTGTGTCTGATTTTGTAAGCAAGTAGTTTTTAAGTGAGGTGAAACTTGGGGGGTATGCAAGACAAAACAGACTCCTGAAAGGGGTACAGTAGTCTGGAAAGGTTGAAAGCCACTGCCTTAGAGTGGGTGCCTGAAAGGAGAAGACATAAGAATCTTCCTTTCCCCTTTGCTCCCACCATCTCCAGGTAAGAGCCAGAAAATAGCAATCCCTGCACAACTCATTGAAATGAGAAGAAGGAGACATTCACACGGAGAAAAACCAAGCTGCACCACCAGGGGCTTTTCTTGCAGCCACAGCCCCCTGAGCTGTGATGGGGATGGGGGGGACGGAGGGAGGGAGAATATAGCAGCCCCTCTGACTGCCTGTTGCTCCCAGATGCACTGCCTTGGTGTTGATTGCTGGGGCCGCCAGCAGCAGTTGAGCCCTGCCCCCCTCTAGAGACACCTGGGGTACAATGCTGAAGGAGAAGGCAGACCGTGAATTTCCCACCTTCCCAGGGGCAGTGGGGCTCAGGCTTTGGGCTTCCGTCCTGCTGCCTCCACCTTAGGGAGATCAGTTCCCAGTAGTCACTGAAAAAAAAAATATATATATATATAGGGAGTCCTTCTCACTGGGATCTAGTAAAGCTTACATTAAAAAGTGACTGTCAGAAAGGAATTGACAAATATGAACGAAGAAATCCCACAGGAGAGATACTAGGAAGAAATATACCACTTTTCATGACCCAAAAGTGTGTACACTGGAAATTTCTGATATTCAGGAGAGGTATCAAATTCCAAAAGTGACCAATCCAGCTTTATAGGCAGGAGGAAAGGGATGAAACAGAGCTTTACGAAAGTGTGCAAGTATAACTATGATTTCACACACATACAAAACACTCGCTAAGATACTCCAACAAGTCCTCATCCCCAATCAAATTTTGCACACTTAAGGTCTGACTATTCATAGATGTAATTGGAAAAATAGGTCTTGTTAATTTTAGTCTGCCCCCAGTTACACAGTTCTTACAGAACTAACCCTTAGATGCCAAAAAGACAGATGAAAGAGGTGATTTACTTTACCTATAAATGGTTTTCTGTTAGATCAGCTGCAATAATCCATACTAATGGGTCTTCACTTTCAACAGGTGATTGTCAGGCAAACAGACAAATCCAAGTCTTCATCACATAAGGTCACTGCTACTAGTGCACACAGTAACCAAGAAAGCTTAATTCTATTGAAATGCTGACAGAACCACTTTCCATGAAGAATACAAAATATCTGTGTGGGTATATGAATACTGGAGCTACTCTCAAACCCATTTTACAGACAGGGAAAAATTCCCTTTTTTAAAGCATGCAGCTCCAATAATCCATACTAGTAGGCTTTAAACAACAATGCCAATGAGCTAAAACAGTGAGAGGAAAAAATATCCCCCTTAATTTTTTTTTTTTAATGGATTCCTGAATTAAAGCCCTCAGAAATATTAGGCTAATATTTGGACTAGCTGAGACACTGAAGTACACCTATAGTGCTTAGTAAATGAGTGGATTAACTTCCTGGTGGCTGCTTTGCAAATCTCTTCTATTGAGAGCACTTCAACTTCCCTGACCCCTTTCTGCTGGGCTTTTACTGACCTTTTTGGGAGGTATGCTTCAACAATAGCTGAATTAATTTATTGATAAAGTGATACTTTGGAAGTGGCTTTGCCTTGCTGTGCTGATCCAAAACATATAGGGAACAACTGACCGAAATATTTTTGTCCTTTTCCAAACAAAGTTTAAAGATTTTGACCATTTACAAAGAGTGCAAGATACTTTTCTTGTTACATTTCAAAATGAGATAGAAGGAAGGGAAAGATCAATTGATTACTTTAAAGCTGAAATTTACTTTGGGATGAAGACGGACAAAGTCCTCATGATCTCTCCATCACTAAGAATTGTAATGAACAGATATTTATAAGAAAAGGCTGTGATTTCCCCTAGAGCAGTGTTTTCCAAACTGTGTTCCGTGGAACACTGGTGTTCCGCATGATGGGAATAGATGTTCCGTGAAAGAATCATAATTAAAAAAAAGGGTCTTTAAATTTTTTTTAATTTTAAATTTGGCATATTTGAAGCGTAGTTTACAACTCTTTTTGAATGACTATAATTTAACATAAAACTCTTTTTCCGGTTATTGATAGATCTCGTATTGAATACCATGGCATAAAGAGAACGTGGCACGCAAGCATGTTGACGTCTACCCCTTTCGGGCACGTTTCAGTTAGTGACATTGTACCCTTTCCGCTCGAGGCTGCGCAAACTGCAGTGGTATGCACACACCATTCTCTTTACACCATGTTGAATATAACATATTCACTCAACACGTTCAAACCTGTGGGTCTTTACCATGGGTGCGATAAGCACAAGTAAACTAGCTTCGCTCGAAACGATATAAATATTTGTGACAAACAAAAGTTGACAAAAATCAGTATTGCTAAATATTGTTACTAAACCCAGAGGTGAGCTGGAGCCGGTTTGCACCGGTTCGCACGAACCGGTTGTTAAATTTTGAAGCGGTTTTAGAACCGCTTGTTAACCGGCTTCCCTGTGAGAAGGCGGCACTGTGACTTTGACGGGAAGTGTGTAATTCCTCCTCCGGCCGCCGGGGGCGCTGCGCTGTGGGAGCCATATGGGCCGCCTCCTGGCCCTGTTGCTGCTGCTGCTCCTCGGACCTCTGGCCCTGGGACTCCCGCTGCTGCCTGGTGGGTCCCTGGCTGCTCTGCTGGGCCTGGGCTGCGTCCTGCTGCTCTGAGACGCTCTCCTGGTAAGTAACCGCCACCCTGCCCGCAGCCAGCCCCGCACCCCCTGCCCGAAGCCAGCCCCTGTCTGCAGCCAGCCCCTGCCGCACCCCCTGCCCTGCCCGAAGCCAGCCAGCCCCACACACACCCATCTCCAGCCAGCCCTGCACCCTCTGCCATGCCCGCACCATCCCTGCACCCCCTGCCCTGCCCGCAGCCAGCCCCGCACCCCCTGCCCACAGCCAGCCCCTGCCCTGTCTCCAGCCAACCCCTGCCGCACCCCCCTGCCTGAAGCCAGCCAGTCCCGCATCCTCTGTCTCCAGCCCTGCCAACCCTGCCGCACCCCCCTGCGGCTCTGCCCAAAGCCAGCCAGCCCGCCCCACACCCCCGTCTCCAGCCAGCTCTGCACCCAGCCGCGCACCCCCTGCCCTGCCTGCAACCAGACCCTACCTCCAGTCAGCCCCTGCCCTGCCTCCAGCCAGACCCACGTCCACTGGTGCCTTGCAGTTCCCAGGGCAGTAACCCTGCACACCTGCTTCAATGAAAGGGGCAGGGAGCAGCTGGGACCCACACATGTGCATACCCTAGGGTGACCAGACAGCAAGTGTGAAAAATCGGGATGGGGGTGGGGGGTAATAGGAGCCTATATAAGAAAAAGACCCAAAAATCGGGACTGTCCCTATAAAATCGGGACATCTGGTCACCCTAGCACACCCCCAGGGAGTGGCAGGAACCCACACATGTGAAACGGAGCTCATTTCTAGTTCAGGCCCATCTTTTTAAAAAAGAAATTTAGGTAGGGTTAACATACATCTGTATTTTCCCGGACATGTCAGGCTTTTTGGTTCTTAAATCGCCGTCCGGGAGGAATTTTTAAAATTTAAAAATTCCTCCCGGGAAAATACGGACGTATGGTAACCCTATTGGTACAAAAAATACATAATGTGGCACATCCCTTAAATCAGAACTTTTTATAGGGAACCGGCTGCTAAGATTTTAGCAGCTCGTCACTGACTAAACCTACTCACCATGGATTTGTGGCTAAAAGAAGGAACTTTGAAACGAAAGGCAAGTTCTTCTGGTACTCCAACTGTGGCCGAAATAAACGAGCAAAATACGGTGACACTTCACAGTGAGGATGAATAATCACAGTCTTTTGTTGCAGAAAAATCTGTTAGTACTAGTGAGTTATCCAAGGTGAAAGAATTTCCACCGAAGTATATCAAAAAACAAGAAGAAGCAGGTGTTAAAAGACCGAAACGAAAGTATGATGAAAGTTATGTCTTTCGGTTTTACGTGCGCTGGAAATAAAGATGTTCCTGATGCGCAGTGCGTCGTGTGCAACAAAATACTAGCAAACAGTTCATTGGCTCCTGCTAAACTTCGTAGGCATTTGGAAACCAAGCATGCTGAATACAAAGACAAAGATATAAGCTTTTTCAAGAGGAAGCGTGACTCACTTGGAAATTGTAAACTTTCGATGATTAAAATTGCTAAAACAGACAACAAAAGTGCAACAGAGGCATCTTATTGAGTGAGTTACCATATAGCGCTTGCCGGAGAAGCTCACACTATTGGAGAAACGCTTATCAAGCCTTGCGCGAAAGATATTGTAATGTGCATGTTGAGCGAGCAGTCTGGTAAAAAAATTGATGCTGTACAGTTGTCAAATAATACTGTTGCACGCCGTATTAAAGATCTTGCCGATGACATAGAAAAAGAGCTAGTTTGCCGACTGAAAATTTGCCATGAGTATTCATTGCAGCTAGATGAGTCCACTGACGTTTCAGGACTTGCTGTGCTACTAGTATTTGTCCGATAATAGATTTAATAATATTATTGAAGAGGACCTGCTATTATGTGAATCTCTGCAAAGCAACACAAATGGAGAAGAAATATTCAACTGCATCAACAATTTTATCAGAAAGCATGAAATTAGTTGGGGAAAACGTATTGATGTCTGTACTGATGGTGCTCGGGCAATGATCGGGAAGATGAACGGAGCTGTAACGCGAATCATAAGTGTGGCACCAGACAGCACTAAGAGACATTGTGTTCTACACAGACAAGCACTTGCAGTTAAAAAAAAATACCAGCATATCTGAAAATTGTGCTCGATGAAGCAGTACAAATTATCAATTTTGTCAAATCTTGACCACTTCAATCCAGGTTATTTAAAATTTTGTGTAAGGAAATGGGTAGTCCGCACAAAGCGCTTCTTTTACATACGGAAGTGAGGTGGCTATCCGGAGGAAAAGTGCTTGTGAGGCTTTTTGAGCTTCATAGTGAACTATTGGTATTCTTCACTTCAGATAATTCAGGACGAAAATTTAAAGACTGTCTGACAAATTCCTTATGGCTAATGAGACTTGCGTATCTTGCAGATATTTTTGCAAAATTAAATGAAATTAATCTGTCGATGCAAGGAAAGAATGTGACCATTTTTACTACAATGGATAAAATTTCGTCGTTAAAAAAGAAACTGGAATTCTGGGCATCTTCTGTAGAACAGAATAACTTCAACTGCTTCCCTACAGTACATGAACTTCTGACTGAAATAAATTCTACAGTCCATGAAGAAGTTTCCAGCACCATTTTACAGCACTTACGTGACTTGCAGGCCTGTTTATTAGAATATTTTCCTACTACTGATGATAATGCTTGGGTTCGAAATCCGTTTGTAATTACAGCCAAACCAGTCGTCTTTACTGCGCACAATTATGAAAGCCTAATTGACTTAATTTCTGATTCTGATTTGAAACAAAAGTTTAAGGATCTTCCGCTGAATAATTTTTGGAGCAGTCTAATAGGAGAGTACCCTAATGTGGCTAAACGTGCAGTTTGAGTGCTCCTTCCTTTTGCTACAACTTATTTGTGTGAGACGGGATTTTCATATTATACTGCAACAAAAACCAAATATAGGAATAGACTTGATGCTGCGCCTGACATGAGGATTCAACTTTCCAGCATTATTCCTAATATTAAACGAATTTGTGATAGAAAAACGCAGGAACACCAATCCCATTAAATCCAAATTTGTATTTCTGTTTATAAAAATAGATTTTCCTAGTAAAAATCTAATTTGTTTGGTGTTTGTGTATATATAAAAACAGTTTTTTTTTAAGTAGAACAGTTTTTAATTTTGACTCTTGCACTTGATTTTTGTACTACTTTATACGCGCTTTCCAGTTAGAAATTGTTAGTTCAAGTTATTTTAAATTTGTATTTTTGCTTTGTTTTATAAAATAAAATATATTTGAGCATAAATAACGCAATTTTTTATTTGAAAACCAAACGACTACAAAATAATATTATAAGTGTTCCGTAATAGGCTAAAAAGTGTTCCATGGCCAAAAAGTTAAGGAAAAGCTGCCCTAGAGGAATAATTATTTCAAATTTTAAAGGAGGATGGGGCACAGTATTTTGAGTACCAGAGTGAATTTCTAAATTGGAGCAACTTCATGGAGTTAAGGCTTCAGTTGCTTAACTGCTTTTAAAAACAAAAAACAAACCTTACTAACAGAAAATAAAGAACCAATAACAATAAATGCAGAAGACTGAAACTTTTAAAAAGAAACTCAATTTTTCTCTAGATCACATTGCAGAAAATTAAAAGATCCCTTGAAGGCAGCAAAAGGGAGAATGATCCTAATAGCATAGAAAGTTCTCTAGACTGTCCACATCAGTCTG
Source organism: Platysternon megacephalum (assembly GCA_003942145.1). Taxonomy (NCBI): domain Eukaryota; kingdom Metazoa; phylum Chordata; order Testudines; family Platysternidae; genus Platysternon; species Platysternon megacephalum. Next base: position 945,574 of record QXTE01000133.1, read on the forward strand.
AGCAATTTGAGAGATGGGGTCTGAAGTGCCAACAGCTATCCAAATGCGACCTGCTGAGATAGTCTGCCAACTCGTTCTGCACTCTGGGGAGGTAGGACGCTTTCAGGTGTATCAAATGAGCCACACAGAAGTCCCACAGCTTGAGGGCTTTCTGGCAAAGGGGAGAGGAGCGTGCACCCCCATGTTTGTTTATATAAAACATCACTGTGGTTTTGTCCATCATAACTGATACACATTTCCCTGCCAGCCGGTCTCGGAAGGTCTGGCATGCTAGGCAGACTGCTCTTAGCTATCTGACATTGATGTGGAGAGCGAGCTCCACCTGAGACCTTGCGTCCTGAGGTCTCCCAGATGTGCACCCCACCCCAAGGCTGAAACGTCCGTCACCAACAAGAGGGATGGCTGCAGTCTGTTGAACTCCCGCACACATCACCTGCAGGTTGAGCCACCACAGGAGGTAGTGAAAGACCGGAGGAGGCAGAGTGACGACCTTGTCCAAATTGTCCCGAACCAGCTGATACACCGAGGCCAGCCATGATTGAAGCGACTGGAGTCTGAGCCTGGCGTGCTGCACCACATAGGTACAAGCTGACATGTGACCAAGAAGCTTCAGGCAATTCCTTGCTGTGGTGGTGGGGAACTGCTTGAGACTTTGAATAATGTCGCCCATGGCCTGGAACCACAATTCTAGGAGGTATACCCTGGCCTGCGTGGAGTCCAGTACCGCCCTATGAACTCTATCCATTGAACGGGGGACAGAGTTGATTTTTGCACGTTCAGGAGAAGGCCCAGTTCATCGAAAGTCACTGTTCTGAACCCGATTTGTGGCTCCACTTGATCAGCCAGTCGTTGAGGTATGGGAACACCTGTAACTGTCACCTGCGCAGGAATGCAGCCACAACTGCCATGCACTTGGTAAACACTTAAGGCGCTGCTGAGAGGCTGAACAGGAGAACTGTGAACTCTTAGTGACTGCGGTTCATCACGAACCTGAGGTACCTTCTATGGGACGGCATAATTGCAATGTGAAAGTAAGCGTCCTTTAAGTCGAGGGCAGCATACCAGTCCCCTGAATCCAAGGAAAGGATGATGAAGGCCAAAGAGACCATGCGAAACTTCAGTTTCTTCATGAAATTGTTGAGTTCCTGCAGGTCTAGGATGGGCCTGAGGCCATCTTTGACTTTCGGTATTAGGAAATACACCTCTACCCCGATATAATGCGGTCCTCGGGAGCCAAAAATCCCTACTGCGTTATAGGTGAAACCCCGTTATATCGGGGTAGCAGCAGCAGGGCTCCAGCAGTGATTTAAAGAGCCCGGGGCTCCGGCCGTGGGGAGCCCCGGGCCCTTTAAAATCGCCACCCGAGCCCCGCTGCCGGAGCCCCGGGGTAGCGGTGGAAGGGCTCCGACGGTGACTTAAAGAGCTCCGGGCTCCGGCTGCTGCGGGGAGCCCGGGCCCTTTAAATCGCTGCCCAAGCCCCGCTGCCGCACCCCCGGGGTAGCGGCGGCAGGGCTCCAGTGGTGATTTAGAACATAAGAACGGCCGTACTGGGTCAGACCAAAGGTCCATCTAGCCCAGTATCCTGTCTACCGACAGTAGCCAATGCCAGGTGCCCCAGAGGGAGTGAACCTAACAGGTAATGATCAAGTGATCTCTCTCCTGCCATCCATCTCCACCCTCTGACAAACAGAGGCTAGGGACACCATTCCTTACCCATCCTGGCTAATAGCCATTAATGGACTTAACCTCCATGAATTTATCTAGTTCTCTTTTAAACCCTGTTATAGTCCTAGCCTTCACAACCTCCTCAGGTAAGGAGTTCCACAAGTTGACTGTGCGCTGCGTGAAGAAGAACTTCCTTTTATTTGTTTTAAACCTGCTGCCTATTAATTTCATTTGGTGACCCCTAGTTCTTGTATTATGGGAATAAGTAAATAACTTTTCCTTATCCACTTTCTCAACATCACTCATGATTTTATATACCTCTATCATGTCCCCCCTTAGTCTTCTCTTTTCCAAGCCGAAGAGTCCCAGCCTCTCTAATCTCTCCTCGTATGGGACCCTCTCTAAACCCCTAATCATTTTAGTTGCCCTTTTCTGAACCTTTTCTAGTGCTAGAATATCCTTTTTGAGGTGAGGAGACCACATCTGTACACAGTATTTGAGATGTGGGCGTACCATCGATTTATATAAGGGCAATAATATATTCTCAGTCTTATTCTCTATCCCCTTTTTAATGATTCCTAACATCCTGTTTGCTTTTTTGACCGCCTCTGCACACTGCGTGGACATCTTCAGAGAACTATCCACGATGACTCCAAGATCTTTTTCCTGATTCGTTGTAGCTAAATTAGCCCCCATCATATTGTATGTATAGTTGGGGTTATTTTTTCCAATGTGCATTACTTTACATTTATCCACATTAAATTTCATTTGCCATTTTGTTGCCCAATCCCTTCGTTTTGTGAGATGTTTTTGAAGTTCTTCACAGTCTGCTTTGGTCTTAACTATCTTCAGCAGTTTAGTATCATCTGCAAACTTTGCCACCTCACTTTTTACCCCTTTCTCCAGATCATTTATGAGTAAGTTGAATAGGATTGGTCCTAGGACAGACCCTTGGGGAACACCACTAGTTACTCCTCTCCATTCTGAAAATTTACCATTAATTCCTACCCTTTGTTCCCTGTCTCTTAACCAGTTCTCAGTCGATGAAAGAACCTTCCCTTTTATCCCATTACAACTTAATTTACGTAAGAGCCTTTGGTGAGGGACCTTGTCAAAGTCTTTCTGAAAAACTAAGTACACTATGTCCACTGGATCCCCCTTGTCCACATGTTTGTTGACCCCTTCAAAGAACTCTAATAGATTAGTAAGACACGATTTCCCTTTACAGAAACCATGTTGACTTTTGCCCAACAATTTATGTTCTTCTATGTGTCTGACAATTTTATTCTTTACTATTGTTTCGACTAATTTACCCGCAGCAGCCGGAGCCCTGGGCCCTTTAAATCGCTGGCCAAGCCCCACTGCTGCAGCTCCGGGGTAGCAGCGGCAGGGCTCCAGCGGTGATTTAAAGGGCCCCGTGCCCTTTAAAGCACCGCCCGAGCACCGCTGCCGGAGCCCCGGGGTTACCGCGCTATATGCGAACCCGTGTTATATCGGGTTGCGTTATATCAGGGTAGAGGTGTAGTGGGAATAGAAGCCCTTGCCCTTCAGCTCCTGAGGAACCTCTTCCACTGCCCCCAGCAATAGGAGCGAGTGCACCTCCTGTATAAGGAGTTGCTTGTGAGAGGGGTCCCTGAGGGGGAGAGGGAAGAGAGTTGAAAGGGCGGGAGGGCCGAGAATTGGAGGGAGTATCCCCTTTCTACTATGTGGAGTAACTAGCGGTCTGACGTAATATGGGTCCACACAGGGTCGAAAGGGGATAGTCTGCACGAGAAGGTATGTCAGGGTGGATCCAGTGTCCGTACCAGTGCGCTGTCCTCGAGCGTGCCTTCAAAAGGCCTGCTTCTGGCCTGAAGATGGCTTCGACTGACCAGAGCCCTGACCTGAAGAAGGGTGAGGTATCTTTGTGTTATTTCTGTTCCTCCGCCGGGAACCATTCTGCCTGTTGTGTGGCTGGTAAACCACGACAGAGGTTGTGGCCAATGTTCCCTCTAATTTTTTCCATCCATGTGCGGAATAAATTTTATGTCTAATGTGCGGATGTGCACCACCAGTTCTCAAAAAACCTAGATATATATTTTTTAAAAGTTACTATAAGGATAATTACTCCAGCCAGGACAGGTTAGGCATTTTAGAACTCACTACCCAAAGAATTAAATTTAAATGTAAAAGAGAAATAAAAATTATGAAATGCATAGACCAGTCAAAAAAACTAAAATAACACACTTTGAAAGAATAAAATTACAGAGGATAAATGTGTATTGCAGTAAGTACCAAGAAGTAACAACCAACAACAACACAAGTATGTGTTGGGAGGTATGTGTCTGTGTGCAGGGAGACAGACTATGTGTGTGTGTGTGTGTGTGAGTGAGAGATTGAGATTGTGGGTGCTGCGGAAGTCTGTGAAAGACCATGCGCTGTCTCTTTAAGGTAAAGGCGCTCACCTCCCAGAACAGCAAGTCCTGAGAGAGGCTGTCCTGTCATAGATCTCATACTACATATGCCCCTACACAGATCTCATACTAATCTCTAATAGTTAGAGGTTGGATTAAGACCTGAAACATAAGGTTACTACCTCTTCTAAAATTTTAAATGTCATTAATTAGAATTAGGGCTGTTGATTAATCAATTAACTCAAAAAAATTAATCGTGATTAATTTCACTGTTAAACAATAGAATACCAATTGAAATTTATTAAATATTTTTGGATGTTTTTCTACATTTTCAAATATATTGATTTCTATTATAACATAGAATACAAAGTGTACAGTGCTCACTTATTATTTTTGATTACAAATATTTGCACTGTAAAAATGATAAAAGAAATAGTATTTTTCAATTCACCTCATACAGGTACTGTACAGACGCCCCCCGACTTACGCAACTGTTCCGTTCCGGAAAGCCTTGCATAACTCGAATTTTGCATAAGTCGGAAACGTATACTTGTATGTTAGGCAAAAATTTCCTCAACTCGAAAATCCTATTTCTGGCTTATGGAACTTTTTCCGTAAATGCGAATTTGCGTAAATCGGGTATTGCATAAACCGGGGAGCGTCTGTAGTGCAATCTCTATTGTGAAAGTGTAACTTACAAGTATATATTTTGTTGTTGTTACATAACTGCACTCAAAAACAAAACAATGTAAAACTTTAGAGCCTACAAGTCCACTCAGTCCAACTTCTTGTTCAGCCAATTGCTAAGACAAACAAGTTTGTTTACATTTACGGGAGATAATGCTGCCCACTTCTTATTTACCATGTCACCTGAAAGTGAGAACAGATGTTCACATGGCACTTTTGTAGCCAGCATTGCAAGGTATTTACATGCCAGATATGCTAAACATTTGTATGCCCCTTCATGCTTCAGCCACCATTCGAGGACATGCTTCCATGCTGATGATGTGACTGAACTCCTTGGGGGAAAATTGTATGTTCCCTGCTCTGTTTTACCCGCATTCTGCCATATATTTCATGTTATAGCAGTCTCGGATGATGACCCAGCACGTTTGATTTACGAACACTGTCACTGCAGGTTTGACAAAATGCAAAGAAGGTACCAATGTGAGATTTCTAAAGATAGCTACAGCACTCGACCCAAGGTTTAACAATCTGAAGTAACGTCCAAAATCTGAGAGGGACGAGGTGTAGAGAAAAGAGCAACACTCAGATGCGGAAACTACAGAACCCGAACCATCAAAAAAGAAAATCAACCTTCTGCTGGTGGCATCTGACTCAGATGATGAAAATGAACATGCATCAGTCCTCTCTGCATTAGATCGTTATCGAGCAGAACCCGTCATCAGCATGGATGCATATCCTCTGGAATGGTGGTTGAAGCATGAAGGGACATATGAATCTTTAGCGCATCTGGCACATAAATTCTTGCGATGCTGGTTACAACAGTGCCATGCGAACGCCTGTTCTCACTTTCAGGTGACACTATAAACAAGAAGCGGGTAGCATTATCTCCTGCAACTGTAACTAAACTTGTTTGTCTGAGCAATTGGCTGAAGTAGGACTGAGTGGACTTGTAGGCTCTAAAGTTTTACATTGTTTTGTTTTTGAGTGGAGTTTTTTTTGTACATAATTGTACATTTATAAGTTCACCTTTCTTGATAAAGAGATTGCATTACAGTACACCTCTACCCCAATATAACGCGACCCGATATAACATGAATTCGGATATAATGCGGTAAAGCAGCGCTCCGGGGGGCGAGGCTGCGCACTCCGGCGGATCAAAGCAAGTTCGATATAACGCGGTTTCACCTATAACGCAGTAAGATTTTTTGGCTCCCGAGGACAGCCTTATATCGGGGTAGAGGTGTACTTATATTAGGTGAACTGAAAATACTCTCTCTTTTGTTTTTTACAGTGCAAATATTTGTAATAAAAATAAATAGAAAATGAGCACTGTGCACTTTGTATTCTGTGTTGTAACTGAAATCAATATATTTGAATATGTAGAAAACATCCCAAAATATTTAAATAAATGTATTCTATTAATGTTTAGCAGTGCGATTAATCTCAATTAATTTTTTTTAATCACGCGATTAATCACGAACAGCCCTAATTAGAATAACTTAGGACAGTCTTGAATTCCATGTAAATAACCTATCCCTTTTTTAATCTTGCTAAATTCTTCGTCTCACCTTCCTGTGGCAACAATTTCCACGGTTTAATCATATATAGTGTGTAAAAGTTTCTCACCAACCAAGCTTTGCCTTCACTCTTCAGCTATGAGAAACAGTTTATTTTATCATAAGAATGGCCATACTGGATCAGATCAATGGTCCATCTAGCCAAGTATCCTGTCTTCCAACAGTGACCAATGCCAGATGCTTCAAAGGGAATGAACAGAACAGGGCGATCAAGTGATCCATCCGCTGTCGTCCAGTCACAGCATGAGGCAATCGGAGGCTTAGGGACACCCACAGCCAATGATGAATCTAGCCTCCATAAACTTACCTAATTCTTTTTTGAACCCAGATATAGTTTTGGCCTTCACAACATCCCCTGGCAATGAGTTCCACAGGCTGACTGTGCATTGTGTGAAGAAGTACTTCCTTTTGTTGTTTTAAACCTGCTACCTATTAATTTCATTGGGTGATTCCTGGTTCTTGTGTTATGTGAAGGGGTAAATAATACTTCTTTATTCACATTCTCCACACCATTCAAGATTTTACAGACCTCTATCATAACCTCTCTTAGTCGTCTCTTTTCCAAGCTGAAAAGTCCCAGTCTTTTTAATCTCTCCTTTTGTACATTCCTAAGACACAAAAAGATACAGACGTTGAGAAATACCTTCACATCTATAGACTAGAAATGAAAACAATTCACCTGCTGCTCTTACACTTCAAGCCTCAAATTTTACAGAATACAGCCCTCATATGTTTGCAGCAGTGGTGGCTTATCTCAACAATCAAGGGGAAACATGTAACCTCACTCAGGGAGGCATCACTCACTCTGAAATGGACAGAAAAGAATCCATTAGCTACCAGAGCAATCCATATAGTTGGGAATCTCTTCATTACTAAAGACTTTCAGCGCTGTTCCAGCGTACCTCGCATGAAAGCAGGGCTTTGGAGCGGAGCCCGGAGCAGCTCCAGAGCAGTGGAGCTGCAGGTTTTTGCCTGGAGCTGGAGCGGAGCCAGAGCACAGCTCCAAAGCCCTGCATGAAAGGGAGTCTCAGTTCACAAATATTTCACCAAATTTGCAGGAAATGGAGAACTCCAGCAACAGACTTCTTTGCTACAAGCCACAACTGCAAAGCACCTCTAATTTTATGGCAGATACAGGAATTTACTAACACTAGGGAATATAGGAATTCTATGTCTCTTGGAACCACAACCATCTCACTACTTGCCATGCAGAGACATCTGCTTCATATGGGCTCTATGTCAGATGTGACAGGCATCTATAATTACGGTGACCAAATTGGGACCTGACTGTGAAACTGCATGGTTTGGGTCCACCTTTTCTGAGGTCCTCCAGAATGGTGAGTTTCTTCCCCAGGAGGTGAATTTTTTTATGCCTGTAGTGAGGAAATCACAGATCTAATGGGTAGTGGGGAAAAAGTTAGTATGTCAAAGCATGACAGCATTAATCCAAAGTTTTGATACTTGTCTGGCAAACAGATGGAGCTGAGAAAACAAACTATTTGCAAGTGAAACAGCTTTCCAAAAATCTTCCCATTAAAACTTCTTAGTGAATGTCCTGCAAGTGTAAAGATAACTCTGATTAGATGATAAAGAAATTGCGTCTTCTTCCTTAGAAGCCTCTGGGAAGATATGCTTTTTCTTGTTAGCATTTTTAGGCCTCTCATTATAGGCTTCTTAGCATGCGGCGGCTTTGGCTTCTCTAGAGAACTTTCTGAGGTAATCTATCAACTCCAGATCCACAAAGGGAAAAGAGGAAGCAAGAACAGCCAGATTCTGAACAGGGACAAGAAGCACTGGGAGGGAATGTCTAGTGGTGCGAATGTGCCTGGTGATCTTGTGGTGGTGCAGGCAGAACAACAAGCAGCCAATAAGATGTGTTATATCTTTTTTCTGTGTGTCTATCCAGTTCATGGACAGTATGCCTCTCTTTGAAAAGGGGAGAATGAACCACATCAAATGCAAAAACACAAAATGTGGAATAACTGGCTAAGCAGTAGTACAGCAGAAAAGGGCCTCAGGTTTATAGCAGATCACAAATTGAATGTGAGCCAAAATTGTGATGCACTTGCAAAAAGGCTAATATTGTTCTGGAATATATTAATGTGAGTGTAGCACATGAGACATGGGAGGTAACTGTCCTGTTCTACTCAGCACTGGTGAAGTCTCAGTTGAAATACTCAAGAATCAGAGGGGTAGCAGTGTTAGTCTGGATCTGTAAAAAGCAACAGAGAGTCCTGTGGCACCTTTAAGACTAACAGATGTATTGGAGCATAAGCTTTCGTGGGTGAATACCCGCTTCGTCAGACGCATGCGTCTTCACCCACGAAAGCTTATGCTCCAATACATCTGTTAGTCTTAAAGGTGCCACAGGACTCTCAGTTGAAATACTGTGTCCAGTTTTGGGCATCATATTTTACTTAAGATATGGACAAACTGGACTGTTCAGAGGAGAGCAACAAAAAAATTATGAAAGGTTTAGAAAACCTAACCTATAAAGGTTAAAAAAACTGGGCATGTTTACTCTTGAAGAAAGACGACGGTGAGGATACTTGATAACAGTCAACCAATCCACACAAGCGGTCCATTTCCTGGACATTACTGTGCTAATAAGCGCTGGTCACATAAACACCACCCTATACCGGAAAACTACTGACCGCTACCTACATGCCTCCAGCTTCCATCCAGGACACACCACACGATCCATTGTCTACAGCCAAGCTCTAAGATACAACTGCATTTCCTCCAATCCCTCAGACAGAGACAAACACCTACAAGATCTCTATCAAGCATTCTTAAAACTACAATACCCACCTGCTGAAGTGAAAAAACAGATTGACAGAGCCAGAAGAGTACCCAGAAGTCACCTACTACAAGACAGGCCCAATAAAGAAAATAACAGAACGCCACTAGCCGCCGCCTTCAGCCCCCAACTAAAACCTCTCCAGCGCATCATCAAAGATCTACAACCTATCCTGAAAGATGATCCCTCACTCTCACAGATCTTGGGAGACACACCAGTTCTTGCTTACAGACAGCCCCCCAACCTGAAGCAAATACTCACCAGCAACCACACACCACACAACAAAAACACTAACCCAGGAACCTATCCTTGCAACGAAGCCCGATGCCAACTCTGTCCACATATTTATTCAAATGACACCATCATAGGACCTAATCACATTAGCCACGCCATCAGGGGCACGTCCACCTGCACATCTACCAATGTGATATATGCCATCATGTGCCAGCAATGCCCCTCTGCCATGTACATTGGCCAAACCGGACAGTCTCTATGCAAAAGAATAAATGGACACAAATCTGACATCAGGAATCATAACATTCAAAAACCAGTAGGAGAACACTTCAACCTCTCTGGTCACTGAGGCCTGGTCTACACTACAATTTTAGTTCGAATTTAGCAGCGTTATAGCGAATTACCTTGCACCCGTCCACACAACGAGGCCATTTAATTCGATATAAAGGGCTCTTAAAATTGGTTTCTGTACTCCTCTCCGACGAGGGGAGTAGCGCTGATATCGGTATTGCCGGTTCGAATTAGNATAACAGAACGCCACTAGCCGCCGCCTTCAGCCCCCAACTAAAACCTCTCCAGCGCATCATCAAAGATCTACAACCTATCCTGAAAGATGATCCCTCACTCTCACAGATCTTGGGAGACACACCAGTTCTTGCTTACAGANTCCTGTTAGCCAGCATGGAGAGCACAGGTGACCACACAGAGCTGAACAGCACAGGTAGCCATGCAGTCCGAGAACCGAAAAAGAGCACCAGCATGGACCACACGCGAGGTACTGGATCTGATCGCTATATGGGGAGAGGATTCAGTGCTAGCAGAACTACGGTCCAAGAGACGAAATGCAAAAACTTTTGACAAGATCTCCAAGGGCATGATTGAGAGAGGCCACAATAGGGACTCATATCAGTGCCGTGTTAAGGTGAAGGAGCTCCGACAAGCCTACCAGAAAACCAAGGAGGCAAACGGACGGTCCGGGGCAGAGCCGCAGACATGCCGCTTCTACGAGGAGCTGCATGCAATTCTAGGGGGCGCCGCCACCACTACCCCACCCCTGACCGTGGACTCCGAGGAGGGGTTAATCTCATCCTTGCATGAGGATTCAGCGGACGGGGAAGAGGAGGAGGAGGACGAGGACGAGCTTGCGGAGAGCACACAGCACTCCGTTCTCCCCAACAGCCAGGATCTTTT
>QXTE01000133.1:959254-978439 GCA_003942145.1 Platysternon megacephalum
GCGAGGTGTTTACAATGTTCATGACTGCTGTCTTGAGCTGAGCGGGCTCCATGCTTGCCGAGGTATGGCGTCTGCACAGTTCACCAAGGAAAAAAGGCGCGAAACGGTTGTCTTCCGTTGCTTTCACGGAGGGAGGGGGAGGATGTTCCCAGAACCGCCCGCGACAATGTTTTTTGTCCCATCAGGCATTGGGATCTCGACCCAGAATTCCAATGGGCGGGGGGGACTGCGGGAACTATGGGATAGCTATGGGATAGCTACCCACAGTGCAACGCTCCGGAATTCGACGCTAGTCTCGGTACATGGACGCGCACCGCCGAATTAATCTGCTTACTGTGGCCGCGTGCAATCGACTTTATACAATCGGTTGCAAGAAATCGAATTCCGTAAGTTCGGAGTAAACCCGTAGTGTAGACGTACCCTCAGTAACAGACTTAAAGGTGGCAATTTTGCAACAGAAGAGCTTCAAAAACAGACTCCAACGAGAAACTGCTGAGCTTGAATTAATATGCAAACTAGATACTATTAACCTGGGTTTGAATAGAGACTGGGAGTGGCTGGGTCATTACACATATTGAATCTATTTCACCATGTTAAGTATCCTCACACATTCTTGTCAACTGTCTAAAATGTTTTTTTCCTCCTGCTGATAATAGCTCATCTTAATTAATTAGCCTCTTACAGTTGGTATGGCTACTTCCACCTTTTCATGTTCTCTGTATGTATATATATTTCTTACTATATGTTCCATTCTATTCATCTGATGAAGTGGGCTGTAGCCCACGAAAGCTTATGCTCAAATAAATGTGTTAGTCTCTAAGGTGCTACAAGTACTCCTGTTCTTTTTACTTTTATATTTGTCATTACAAATATTTGCATTGCAAAAAAGAAACAAAAGAAATAGTATTTCAATTCACCTAATACAAGTACTATAGTGCAATCGCTTTATGATGAAAGTTGACCTTACAAAAGTAGAATTATGTACAAAAAAATAACTGGATTCAAAAATAAAACAATGAAAAACTTTAGAGCCTACAAGTCCACTCAGTCCTACTTCTGGTTCAGCCAATCACTCAGACAGACAAGTTTGTTTACAATTGCAGGAGATAATGCTGCCCGATGCTTGTTTACAATGTCACCTGAAAGTGAGAACAGGCATGGCACTATTGTAGCTGGCATCACAAGATATTTATGTGCCAGATGCGCTAAAAATTCATGCTTCAACCACCATTCCAGAAGACATGCATCCATGCTGATGACAGGTTCTGCTCAATGGCAATCCAAAGCAGTGCGGACCAATGCATGTTCATTTTCATCATCTGAGTCAGATATCACCAGCAGAAGGTTGATTTTCTTTTTTAGTGGTTTGGGTTCTGTAGTTTCCACATCAGAGTGTTACTCTTTTAAGACTTCTGAAAACATGCTCCACACCTCATCGCTCTGAGATTTTGGAAGGCACTTCAGATTCTTAAACCTTGGGTCAAGTGCTGCAGCTATCTTTAGAAATCTCACATTGGTACCTTCTTTGCCTTTTGTCAAATCTGCACTGCAATGAAAGTGTTCTTAAAATGAACATGTGCTGGGTCACCATCCGAGACTGCTATAACATGAAATATATGACAGAATGTGGGTAAAACAGAGCAGGAGACATACAATTCTCCCCCAAGGAGTTCAGTCCAAATTTAATTAATGCATTTTTTTTAAACAAATTTTTATCAGCATGAAAGCATGTCCTCTGGAATGGAGGCTGAAGCATGAAGGGGCATAAGAATGTTTGGCATATCCGGCACATAAATACCATGCAATACCGGCTACAAAAGTGCCATGCGAATGCCTCTTCTTACTTTCGGGTGTCATTGTAAACAAGAAGTGGGCAGCATTATCTGCTGTAAATGTAAACAAACTTGTTTGTTTTATTGACTGGCTGAAAAAGAAGTTGGACTGAGTGGACTTGTAGGTTTTACATTGTTTCTGAGTGCAGTTATGTAACAAAAAAAATTTACATTTGTAAGTTGCACGTTCATGACAAAGAGACTGCAGTATAGTTCGGGCCCTAACGAATTCACGGACCATTTCGGTCATTTTCACAGTCATAGGATTTTAAAAATCGTAAATTTCATGATTTCAGATATTTAAATCTGAAATTTCATAGCATTGTAATTATAAGGGTCCTCACCCAAAAAGGAGTTGTGGGGGGGGGGGTCACAAGGTTATTGTAGGAGGGGTTGCAGCACTGCTACCCTTACTTCTACGCTGTCTTCAGAGCTGGGCAGCTGGAGAGTGGCAACTGCTGGCCGGGAGCCCAGCTCTGAAGGCAGAGCCACCACCAGCAGCAGTGCAGAAGTAAGAATGGCATGGTATCGTATTGCCACCCTTACCTCTGCGCTGCTGCTGATGGGGCGCCGCCTTCAGAGCTGGGCGCCCAGCCACCAGCTGCCGCTCTCCAGCCACCCAGCTCTGAAGGCAGCGCAGAAGTAAGGGTGGCAATACCGTGGCCACCCTACAATAACCTTGTGACCCTCCTCCAACTCCCTTTTGGGTCAGAACCCCCAATTTAAGAAACACTAGTCTCCCCCATGAAATCTGCATAATATAGGGTAAAAGAACACAAGAGACCACATTTCACAGTCCGTGATGCGTTTTTCATGACCATGAATTTGGTAGGGCCCTAACTATAGCATTTATATGAGGTGAATTGAAAAATATTTCTTTTATCATTTTTACAGTGCAAATATTTGTAATAAAAAATAATAATATAAAGTGAGCACTGTACACTTTTACTCCTGAGGGCATTCTGCACCGAAACATTACAAATTCTGCGCCAAAAAATCACAAATTCTGCAAAATTCTACAAGTTTTATTTGTCAATAAATAAATGCAGAGGCTCCAGCGTGGCAGTGGGGCACACAGGCCACTGGCTGCACGAAGATGGGATATCACCCTGCAGCTCCCCCACCCCCAGAACATGGACTCAGCGGTGAGGCTGCACCAAACCCTGACACACCACAAGGCCTGGGTCTGCCCCAGAAACACCCTGGGGCCCTGCCCCTCTGCACCAGGTGTGGGGCAGGCTGGCTCAACCAGGCAGTGTGGAGGGGCTCAGTATGGGGGGTATACAGGACTCTGTGTGGGACAATCTGGATGCAGGCAGTTCAGTAGGGGCTCTAGGTGTGGAGGGATCTGGATGCACAGAGGCTCATTGAGGGGGGTTCCAGGTGCAGGGGCAATGGTACTCTACAGGGGCTTCCAGGTGAAGGTGGTTGGGGCTCAGCTGAGGGGTCTGGGTGTGGAGGTCTCAGCGGGGGTGTCTGGGTGCTGGGGGAGTGGGACTTGGTGGGGTGGGGGTCTGGGTGTAGCTAGTTGGGGGTCAATGACGTGGGGGTCTGGATGTAGGGGCTCCAGGTGGGGCATCAGGGTGGGGGTTTGAGTGGAGGGAGCTCAGTGGAGGGTGGTCTGGGTGCAGCGGTGGGGGTCCGGAAGCAGGAGGTCTGGGTGCTGGGGGACTCCAGATGCAGGGGTTGAGGTTGAGTGGGGTGGGGTTCAGGTATGGAGGGCTAGGGGAGTTCTGGATGTACCCGGTGAGGCTTGGCAAGGATGTCTGGGTATGGGAGGTCCGGATGCACGGGGGTTGGATAGATGGGGGAGCAGCTCCCCCTACAGTGATTCCCCACACACACACAGCTGAGGAGCCATGGGGGCAGGAAGCCGGGGAGGATACTGAGCTTCCTGCAGCTGGGGGAGGTTCCTGGGGGTGGGTCTGAAACAGCCCCAGCAACTCTTTGCAGAGGAAAAGGAAGCCCCGTCCTCTCCTGCCTCCAGTCCAGCTGGGACTAACAGCTGATTCTGGTTCAGGGTAGCAGTCACTGTCTGGGGTCTCCCCCGCCCCGCAGTGATTTACCTCTCTTCTGGCTGCTCCGGGTGCCTGAAATGACGTACCTGCACTGCTAGGGAGTGGTGTTCTTGCAGCTTCCCTTTGCTTCCCTGTCAGAAAGTCATTTTTCTACGGGGAAGCAAAAAAAATCTGCAGGAGACATGAATTCTGCGCACGCGCAGTGACGCAAAATTCCCCCAGGAGTAACACTTCATATTCTGTGTTGTAATTAAAATCTGTAGGCCTGAGATTCAACTCACCCCATACTAAACCAGCCTTGGGTGAAACTCAGGGATTTCACCACTAAAATTAAGAGGGAAAAAATGTTCCACTGCTGTTAAGGTGGCTCCACCTCAGGAATGCCCCTAACAAGAGTTATAACACCAAGGGTTTTAAAGTAGAGACACCCAGGCGCTGGGAAGTTTAGGGAGGAAACAGAAAGACCCCAAGAACTGGTAAAATAGATAAGATAAGCTCTGACCAGTGAATTTATGCTGACCGTCTGCACAAAAGTCATAAATAAGTAACTATTTGGGCACGAGAGATAAAATATTAAAAGAGTTGAGCAGGGAGGAGAAAACATAGGTGCCAGTGTGTGATTGGTTAAAGTTTGTTACCTAGGAGTACTGAATAATGAGATAGGTTTAGTGAAGTTAAAGGAGGTAGCTAGTTTTACCTATATAATGTAACAAAAAACCATTGGTCTTTGGGAATCATCTCCGGACTGGAATTTAATATCAAGTTGCTAGAACTCTGAACCCTCTGCATGACCGTGATGTGGAGAGGCATTGTCGGAACCCCCAGACAAGAGGATCCTGACTGGCCATTGGGTGAATTTTGTCTGTATATTGGGAGTGGTGAGCATAAGAGATTTGCTTGGCATATGTATTCTGTGTGTGTTGCTAATTGATGTTTAGAGCACAGCTGTGTAAGGCTCTTTCACTGGGAAAAGGTTCCACAGTCCTCTAGAAGCCCGAGTCCCGAGGGAAAGGGTGGGTACGTAAGTTGACCAGGTTTCTTCCTGAGCCCCGTGGGTAAGGATAGGTGCCTTACACCTTGAACCCTCGGAAGGGAAAGGGTGGGGGTGCCTGAAATTGACCAGGTCACGCCTTGAGCCCTCGGTAGGGTATAGGCGGAGTGCCCTGGATTTTTTGCAGGTAACAAAATCAATATATTTGAAAATGTAGAAAAACATCCAAAAATATTTAATAAATTTCAATTAGCATTCTATTGTTTAACAGTGCGATTAGAACTGTGATTAATTGCAATCAGGGTGGATAAAAATCAATTATTTGAAAAAAAAAATTAAAAATCGGATTTTTTTATATAAATAGGATTTTTTTCATAAAATGCTTTTTGAGGAAAAAACCTATCTAAAGATAGTTTTAATTAAGATACATTATAGCTCAAAGATATCTCCTCATGGAATAGGGATTATACATTCTAATTCTATAGTATGAGACAATATATTCATGTAATGTTTAGAAAAAGTTTTCTAAATGAGTTCCAATAGTTCATGGATTAGGGACCCAATTTTAAGGGGTTCCAGGGGCTTCTGTATAGATTATTTAGGTTAATCTTTCTATCTACCCAATGGGACTTGGTGCTCAGTCTAGAAGATACCATCAGAGATGCTTAGTTTTGCAGTTCTCAAACTGTGGATTTGTGTCTCCAGAGAACATGCTTGTTAACAGCAAAAATGTTTTTAAATAAATAAATAATATATAGAGGTGAGAAATAACAGACCTCAACCCTATTGTCCCTCTGCAAATTTGTGTACACAGAGTCAATCCCTTACCTCTCTCTAAAAGTGCAAAGTTTCAAAAAGTTCAATGAATAGAAGATTGTTGAGGGTGGAATAGATCTGGACAAGAAGAAGAAGTCTGGAGATAAATGTGAGAAGGAAGAGACAGGCAGTAGAAACAAAAGTGAAACTGTTTGAGTAGCATATTCCAAAAGTCTTGAGGTCTTTCTGAGTGTAGCCTTCATTGATTTGAGATCTACCATACCATTATCTCACTAGAAGGGAAACCCTATAATGGCAGCAGGCCGTAAAAGAGACCCAGTTCGGGAATATTTTAATGAAGTTCCTCTACCTGTGGGTAAGACAGGCATGCATGCAAAATGCAAACAGTGCAACAAAGCAATGCAAGGCCTGGTTGCCCAAATGAAACAACATCATGAGAAGTGTTCCTTCTCAGGAGGAAGCTGCGTTGAAGATGATGAAAGGAACATGTAGGATCTTCAGGTTGATCAACTTTTTTATTTCATACTTCTGTCTTCCTTCTGGACTATTCCTGAATTCTCATATTTGAGCAAAAAATACAGTTGTTACTCTATGGTACTATGATTTTAGATAAAAAATAAATAGCTGAAATAGGCAGATCTTCCTTTTACAATTTCACCTTTAAAGTAGTACTGAGTGTCAGTGAATGCAATGAGTAAACTAAATGAGCAGTATGGTAATAATAATTAAATAAGTGCATTGACATATTTCATTTAGCAGAATCCATCCTCAACATACAGGATTCTGAAGTCTAACCACCTTCAAGATCACCATCATTTTCTATAGTTTCAGAGTTATCTGCCAAAGATAGTGTTTCAGTCACATCATGTATGTCACATAGCCACAGTATATTACCTGTAGCAAAAAGAAAAAAAATCTCCATCATCCAGAAACAACCATAGATAAGACAACGAGGAGTCCTTGTGGCACCTTAGAGACTAACAAATTTATTTTATTTTATTTTATTTATAAATGTTAGTCTCTAAGGTGCCACAAGGACTCCTTGTTGTTTTTGCTGATACAGACTAACACGGCTACCCCTCTGAAACCTGTAACCATAGATAAGTTTGTGATAAGAACCAGCAGATTACAAAAAGAGGTAATCGATGAAAAAATTGTCCGGTTTATTTATGCAACAAATTCTCCTTTCCGTATGATTGAGAACCCACACTTCATTAACATGGTTCAGTCATTAAGACCAGGATATAGTCCACCCAACAGAGCAGATGTCACAGGCAAATTGCTGGATAAAGTGTATGAAAGAGAAATTGAGCAGTGTGCAAAAGGTTTAAAGGGTAAAATTGTTAACCTGAGTCTTGATGGGTGGAGCAATGTCCACAATGATCCTGTTGTATATGCTTGTGTGACAACAGAAGAAGGGAATGTCTTCCTTACAGAAACAATTGATACATCAGGAAATGCACACACAGCAGAATACTTACAAGAAATAGCAGTAAAAGCTATAACAAGCTGTGAAAAAAAATTCAAATGTCTAGTATGCAGCTTGGTCACAGACAATGCTGCAAATGTATGCAAGATGAGAAGAAATTTAGAAGAGAGTGAAGAGACTCGCAAGCTAACAACATACAGTTGCAGTGCTCATTTGATGCACCTCCTAGCCAAAGACTTCAGTGTTCCAGAAATAAAGGCTAATGATGTTGAAATTGCAAAATACTTCTGTAACAACCACTTTGCAGCAGCTGCTCTGAAAAAAGTGGGAGGAACCAAGATAACTCTCCCACAAGACGTGCAATGGAACTCAGTAGTGGACTGTTTTGAGCACTATATCAAGAAATGGCCTAATCTGATGACAGTTTGTGAACAAAATCATGAAAAAATAGATGGCACTGTCACAGCCAAAGTTCTCAACATTGGGCTTAAGAGAAATGTTGAACACATGCTGAGTACTCTGAAGCCTATTTCTGTAACCTTGAACAAAACGCATGGAAATAGCTGTTTTATTGCTGACGCTCTTGAAATTTGGAAGGAACTGAATGAGATCTTAAAAAGAGAAATATGCAATGACAGACTTAAATTACAAGCATTAAGAAAACAAATGGGACAAGCACGATCTCCAGCTTATTTTCTTGCAAATATTTTCAATACTCCATACCAGGGTCAAACCTTAACTGCTGAAGAAGAGGAGTTGGCTATGACATGGACATCCAGCAATCATCCCTCCATAATGCCAATTATAACGAACTTCAGAGCTAAGGGTGAACCATTCAAGAAATATATGTTTGCTGATGATGTTTTAAAGAAAGTCATACCAGTGAACTGGTGGAAGTCACTTAAGCACTTGGATTCAGAGACTGTTGAAGTGCAAATCTCACTTTTAACAGCAGTAGCTTCTTCTTCCAGTGTAAAAAAAATATTTTCTTCCTTTGGACTAATTCATTCCAAATTGAGAAATCATTTGGGACCTGAAAAAGCAGGAAAGCTTGTTTTCCTTTTCCAGATTATGAACAAACAGGAAAATGAAGGTGAAGACGACTGAGTTAGCTGCAGAAGCCAATATTTTAAGTTTCTCATGTTGACCTGGCGGACATAGTGGATTAATTATTATTTTTTAAATATTTCATTTAACTATTTTAGTTAAAAACAAGTTTAACAAAAACAAACTTGATTTTAAAAAAATTGAATGTTTAATTCAAAAATTCATATGCTTGTTTTGTTAAAATATTGTATGTTTGCTGTTGAAGAAAAAAATCCAGAATACATAACGTTGTTTTAGTTTAATAAAACAATTTAAATGTCTGTCTGGTAATGTTCTCCTCCTAAAACAGCATGGCAAGAAAATCCTCCAAATATTAATGATTAACCTGTTGAATTGGAGATAGTTCACCTCCCAGTAACTTCATAAATATCTGCTTCAATTACCTTTGGTAAATGAAATAACCAATCATTCATTTTCTGATATAGCTGTAAAATTAATCTGAAAAGTTTTCAAAATAAATCTTATAAAGAGGCTGATGATCAATTGTTTTCTAAATCCACTGAAATTAGGACAAGTAGTAATGGTCTTAAATCTGTGACAAAGGAGATTTAGATTAGATATTCAGGAAAAACTTTTTAACTATAAGGATAGTTAAATACTGGAATAAGTTAGCAAGGGAGGTTGTGGAATCCCCATGATTGGAGGTTTTTAAGAACAGGTTAGATAAACATCTGTCAGGGATGGTCTCTAGGAATACTTGCTCCTGTCTCGACATGGGACTGAACTAGATGACCTCTTGAGGGCCCTTCCAGGCCTACGTTTCTATGATCACTAAACTTTGCAGTTGCCAGGTTTGGACTGGAAGTCTGACTTCACACATCTCAGACATACGGGATTTTTAGTATCTAGTAGCTAGCCATTGCAGGCATATCACTTGGTAAAAGCCTCCCCACTGCCCCCCATTTTCTTAGACATTTTCTAAAAGAAGAAATGGCTCTCCTAAGGAGAACAGTTCATTAGCTGCTCCCCACTATGGCAAAGCAAAAACTGGGTCCTGAGTGCATAAGCAACTGTGACCCGCCCACTGTGATGGACGACTGCTTTCTTCAGACTCATCTGTGTGCCTGTCAATCACCTGTACAGACAGGACAACTATTACCATGGATTACTGGAAGTACTTTCTGCAAAGATGCTTTATAGCAATCCACACTAGAAAACCATAAGAACACACAACAATGTCTACATAAAGGACAGTGTCATAACAATGTGAGTAAATGAAAATGAATAAATACAATACAATCTTGTGTAGTCTGGAATTTTCATGTAATGTAGTATTAAATATCTGATATTCTACATCAAGATCATAATGCACTATCGTGTTCACTGAAAGTTGTACTTGTGTGCATCTCTAAATTCTGTTTTAGCAATCTTGACATAAATGTAATAAAAACAGAAAAATCCTTCAAGCTTCCTACAGACCAGGACACACCTTAATTCTGATGATGAGCTTGGGGGTTGTTTGAAGGCCAGAAGAGGGGGTTCAGGAAATATTTCTTTCAGGTTGAGGTCCCCCATCGAGTATGGATTGTAGTTGTTTGATGATGCCACATATGGGTTCTAATGTGGAGTGATAGGTGACAACTAGGGGTATGTGATCAGAGGGGATTTTATTTCTACATTGAAGTAGATTCTCTCAGGGTATTTGGGTGGCCTGTTCCATGATGTGATCTATTTCGCTGGTAAAGTGTCTTTGTTTAGAGAAGGTGGTCTTGAGTGTGTTAAGGTGTATATCCCAATCCGATATATATCTGATCTATCCTCAAAGGAAACCTGCACAACGCTTTCAAAAGACGAGCCTGGGAGCTTAAATTCATAACTTTGCTAGACACTAAAAATCATGGACTGAAGAGAGATACTGGATTTATGGCTTATTACAACACTCTATAAACCACAAATAACAGGCTCCCTCTGCTGCCTTCTTCTCCCACCCCTGACCACCCCATGACTGGAAAGATGTTCACCTTGATTGGTCCCTTGAAATGTGTCTGAACTACTTATGCTAAACAATCTGTTCCACCTTCTATTTAAAGAAGAGCTCTCTGTAAGCTCAAAAGCTTGTTTCTCTCACCAGAAGTTGCTCCAATAAAATATATTACCTCACCCACCTTGTCTCTCTAATATGCAGGGACTGCCAAGGCTACAACTGCACTGCATAAATTTAGATTTTTGTAAGTCAGAGATATCATCTTGACTTTCCTTAAAAAGCACAATGGAAGCGAATGCAGACAATGAAGCAGAAGTGTAATGTGTTCCTTGAGGGGATCACCTGCTGTGTAAATGGGCAACCACATTCAGCACCAGTTGAAGATCTGAAGACCACTTGGAATCTTCAACAAACCTCTAATCTGAAAGTCACAAAGGGATGTCTACTATGGTCAGATCCACAGACAAAAGGCAAGATCACAAACCTCTGACAGAGTACAGCTGGGGGAAAAAATGCTATGGGTCACCAAAAGGATGTTAGTAAGACCCTTAAGTTATGAGCATGAGTTACAAAAGGGAAGCAAACTCCTCAAACTGAGAAAGCAAATATGAGCTCTGTTATTTCTTCTTCTTCCCCCACGAAACAGCTAATATCATTAATGCTAATCCTCTCTCTTTTTTTTTTTTTTTTTTTTTTTTTTTTTTTGCTAAAACCAAGATGTAATGAGCAAGTATTCCTTTTTAAATTTTCAAAAATTACAGAATGATATATTATTGGTCTGTGCCAGCAACTATTCAGACAACATCCCTACGGGGTTGAAATTAAAAAGAAAAAAAAAAAAAGCACTAATCCCATATTAATAAACTAAAGGAATGCGGGGGGGAAGAGGGATAGCTCAGGGGCTTGAGTATTAGCCTACTAAACCTAGGATTGTGAGTTCAATCCTTGAGGGGGGCATTTAGGGATCTGGGGCAAAAATCTGTCTAGGGATTGGTCCTGCTTTGAGCAGGGGGTTGGACTAAATGACCTCCTGAGGTCCCTTCCAACCCTGATAATTCTATGATTCTATGAAAGACAGATTCTTGTTCATTTACTCATTGAAGGCAACTCAATGATGGAATCTTTTTTGAAGACTGATTTTTTTGAGAAACCTAAACATGGATTGATTAGTTCAGTTCAATACTTGTCTAGGACAGAAACAGATAAAACAAAAGTACTTGTCATATCTAACGTACTTCATAAAAATTTGAGTTTACACCAGACTATTTATTTTAACTGTAAGAGGGTTTGCATATCTTGAGAATTAACTTCACTTAATTACTATTCACCTTTGAAACCTTTTTTGTTCCAGTAACATTTTAGGGAAGGACAAACCAAAGAACTGCAAAGTGCACAGCTAAGAGTGCAGAACATATAAATAAAGGGAAGAAAAAAAATACAGCTTTGGTTGCTTAATCATTAAAACATAGCCGCCCCCCCCCTTCTTTGGAAGAAGATATCCACTTACACTTTTAGTGAACTCATATTACATATATTAGTATGATGATGTTGCCTCAACAAAACAGCCCCAAAATTGCAATGTCTGTGCAACATACAATTCAAGTCCAACTTTACATTTTGTGCTAATGGCTATTAGCAAGTTCCCGCAGTCTCCACTGTCCATTGGAATTCTGGGTTAAGCTCCCAAAGCCTGATGGGGCAAAAATATTGTCGCGGGTGGTTTTGGGTACATGTCGTCAGTCGCCCCTCCCTCCGTGAAAGCAATGGCAGACACTCGTTTCACGCTTTTCCTGGGTTACCCATGCAGACGCCATACCACGGCAAGCATGGAGCCCGCTCAGCTCACCGTCACCGCTGCTGTTGTGGGCAAGTCTACTGTGGGGGCTGCTGTGATCCAAGTAGCCAATGCAATCATTGACATTCTGTTATCAAGGGTAGTGACTCTGGGAAACGTGCGGGCCTTTTTAGATTTTAGTTGCATCATATTCCTGTCCTTTGCCGCTGGTGAAGAAGTCTTGCAGCTGTACATTCCAGTCCGGTCGGCGCTGTAACACCCCATAGCACTTCTGAGATTGACATGTAACAGCTCCAGGGCTCTTGCTCTTTTGCCTTGGCTGAGATACCTTGCCCTACCAGAACCTCCAAGCATTCGACACAGAAGCACCTGCAGCAGCTGGCATTGCTGCACAGCAGCAGCTCCTTGCCTTCACAGCAGACGGTGCAGTAGGACTGGTACCTGTCCTCGTCGTACATGTAGAAGAGCTCCAGGAATCGATCCCTGCAAGTCTGGCAAAGGCCCCCCTCAAACAGTGGGTGGAATGTGGCTGGGTTTTTTCTCCCGCATGATAAACAACTGTCTCCTGTTGTTGTTTGTGACTTTGGAAACCATTTGCTCTCTGCTCTGGTCCTCCTCCATCCGCTCCTTGTTCTTGTTGCAGAAGTTAGTCTTTAGCCGCTTGGCCGGGGGTTCTGGGAACGTCTTCCCTGCCCGGCTCCTAGCAACCTCCAGGGCATGGTGTACGGCTCGTCGATACGAGACCAGCTTATTAAACGTGGAGCAGTTGAAATGCTGCCTAAAAGCCATCAGACCCACCAGCTTGTCTGCTGAAACCTCGGAGAACTTCCCGTCCCGAAACCATTCCACCCAGCGCATTCCAGAGATTTCCTGACGTTTGGACGCGACTCTGTAGGAGATGATGATTGCAGGCCACCAGGAGAAGCCCTTGATCTTCCCCCACACGAGCTCCCCAATTCCAAAATCTTTCCCATCCTGGTATTCTACCACTTCCCCTGCAACTCTGCTCTCCTGCTCCCCAGCGACGATCTCGGGGGATCCGTTCTGGTCCTCCTGGGTGCTGCTAGCAGACGTGGTACTGCTGCTCTGGGAGGATTCCTTAGAATCCTCCTCAGTGAGGTCGATCAGGGGTGCCTGGACAGACATGGCCATCCTCCTCTTAGAGCACCGAATGGGAGCCAGAGACTCCAGGCCATTCTCTTCTTTAAGTTTCATCTCATTGAGATTCAGTCCTGCCTAGAATATCATGCAAGCTGGAAGCTTCTGCCTCAGGCTGCTCTCCCAGCCGGCAGTACTGCGTGGTCGCACCTACCCCAGCCTACCCCTTGCTCATGAAGCCTGGACAGTAGTAAGGAGTTCAACTATAGGCTGAGCAAGTGCAGAATGGTGGTAGAATGTGCCTTTGGACATTTAAAAGCTCGCTGGCACTGTTTGCTGACTAGGTCAGACCTCAGCGCAACCAACATTCCCACTGTTATTGCTGCTTGCTGTGTGCTCCATAATATCTGAGAGAGTAAGGGGGAGATGTTTATGGCGGGGTGGGAGGTCGAGGCAAATCGCCTGGTGCCCGATTTTGAGCAGCCAGACACCAGGGCAATTAGAAGAGCACAGCAAGGTGCGCTGCGCATCAGTGAGGCTTTGAAAACCAGTGTCATGACTGGCCAGGCTTCGGTGTGACAGTTGTGTGTGTTTCTCCTTGATGCAAACCCGCCACCTTTGTTAATTTTAATTCCCTGTAAGCCAACCACCCTCCCCCCTTTGAAATAAAGTCACTATTGTTTTGAAACCATGCATTCTTTCTTTATTAATTAAAAAAAAAAAAAAGATAACGGACAAGGTAGCCCGGGTGGGGTGGGGGAGGAGGGAAGGACAAGGCCACATTGCTTATTGTAGTCATACTAAAAATCAAACTCTTTGAATGACAGCCTTCTGTTGCTTGGGCCATCCTCTGCAGTGGAGTGGCTGGGTGCCCGGAGCCTCCTCACCCCCCCCCCCCCACGTTCCTGGGCGTCTGGGTGAGGAGGCTATGGAACATGGGGGGAGGGTAGGCAGTTATACAGTGGATGCAGCGGGGGTCTCTGCTCTTGTTGGCTTTCCTGCAGCTCCAACAGACGCTTCATCATGTCCGTTTGCTCCCCCAAAAGACGCTTCATCATGTCCGTTTGCTCCCCCATTAACCTCAGCATCGCGTCCTGCCTCCGCTCTTCGCGCTCACTTAATTCTTTCCTGGCCTCTGCCACTGAATGCTTCTATGCGTTAAGCCTCCCTATCAGTACGGGAGGACTGCATGAGCTCGGAAAACATGTCATCATGAGTGTGTTTTTTTCGCCTTCTAATCTGCGATAACCACAGGACAGAGATGATAGGGGGAGCGTAGAAACATTCTACGGTCTACGATTCTGGGGGAACTGCATGGTCACCTCTGCTGCTGAGTTCGCCATGCTGACCAAACAGGAAATGAAATTCAAAAGTTCTCGGGGCTTTTCCTGTGTACCTGGCTAGTGCATGGGAGTTCAAAGTGATGTCCACAGTGGTCACAATGGAGCACTCTGGGATAGCTTCTGGAGGCCAATACTGTCGATTTGCGTCTGCACTACCCCAAATTCGACCCAGCAAGGTCGATTTTAGCCCTACTCCCTCGTCGGGGAGGAGTACAGAAGTCGATTTTAAGAGCCCTTTAGGTCAACGGAACGGGGTTGGTGGTGTGGACGCAGTCATTTTTAAATCGACCTAAGGTAGCTAAATTTGACCTAACCCCGTAGTGTAGACCAGGGCTAGGATTCTTTTTAAATGTGAACATAAATCTTTAAAGAGTGTAGCTCATGCTTTCTATTCTGTTATGTGTTAGACCTAGTAGAATAATTCTGTTACAAAATTTAAATTTGAATACAAGTTACACAAATATCACTGTCCATCAATACACATTTCCAGAATGGAAGGCATTTAAGCTGGGAACAAGCTTTTATGTTATGTGACTAAAGACATAACTTATAAGTACTACTAAAATTTTTCCCATATTCTGGAATAGACATCCTTCCCAATCCCATACATTCCGTGCAGCAGCTACAGTGTTTGGATACGAGAGATCATATTAGGAAAATATCCACCACATGCAAATAACTATCTACTATGATGGAAACAAGTTCAGTTGTTTAGTTATATTCCCCCAATTTTGCCTCCTTGTGGTTTACTTCCTCTCCCTTAGCGTAGGATTTTGCATCTATCACAAAGAAAAATAAACTTTGTTAAAAAGAGTTACAGTTGAAAAACAATATTATATTTTCCATACTAAATATTCCACACTTTTTTAAAAACCTAACCATCGGAATGTTGGAAGTGAACAGTCAGGCAACCCATCCAATACCCCGTCTGCCATATAATCTAACCCTATCCAATTTACAATGCCCACCCAACTTTAAAATTTTCCTCACTTGGTTTCTTCTCTTATAGAAATGTGATGTTGAGTGTAAACTATTGATTTTATATAGTCTTGGATAAATGCGCATAAATATTTTGAAAGAAACACGATACATGATGTTCTGAAAGAGTTCTGTAAATTTTCATATTTTAATGTGTTGGGATAGAAGAATATTTTATTATTATTTTCATCTATTTGGATCATGAATTTATATGTTTCTATGTTGTGGATGTAGACCTCAGAAATTTACACTTTTAAAATCACATTCAGGACTCCAGGAAGCCTACAATTCTGCTGAATTTTCCACACAAGTCACAGCTTGCTACAGAATTGTGCTGCAGAATCTTATATGAGGTCAAAAGTAGCTGCTGAGTGCTCAGCACTTTTGAAAATATATGACCACTTATTTACGTGCCTAAATATGGCCTTGGGCTCCTACTTTCAGGCATACATTTCTGAAGATTACCTACCTTTCGTAACTGTTGTTCTTTGAGATGTGTTGCTCATGTCCATTCCATTCTAGGTGTGTGTGCACCCATGTGCAGAGTTGTTGGAGACTTTTGCCTTAGCAGTATCTGTAGGCTCGGTTGTGGCACTCCTTTGAGTGCTGCGCTCATGTGTCAATATATCGGGCGCCGCCGGCCCTACACCCTCTCTGGCCTGGTCTACACTACGATTTTAGGTCGAATTTAGCAGCGTTACCTTGATTTAAGCCTGGACCTGTCCACACGACGAAGCCCTTTTTTTCGACTTAAAGGGCTCTTTAAATCGATTTCTTTACACCACCTCCGCCGAGGGGATTAGCGCTGAAATCGGCTTTGCCGGATTGAATTTGGGGTATTGTGGACGCAATTCGATGGTATTGGCCTCTGGGAGCTATCCCAGAGTGCACGATTGTGACCGCTCTGGACATCAATCTGAACTCGGATGCACTGGCCAGGTACACAGGAAAAGCCCCGCGAACTTTTGAATTTCATTTCCTGTTTGCCCAGCATGCACAGGTAACCACGCAGAGCTCATCAGCACAGGTAGGACAGAGGCCATAACAGGGACGCAAAAGAGTTCCAGCATGGACCGAACGGGAGGTACAGGATCTGCTCGCCATATGGGAAGACGAATCTGTGCTAGCTGAACTCCGTTGCAGTAAACGAAATGCCAAAACATTAGAGAAAGTCTCAAAGAGCATGAAGGACAGAGGCCATAACAGGGACGCACAGCAGTGCCACGTGAAAATTAAGGAGCTAAGGCAAGCCTACCACAAAACCAGAGAGGCAAACGGAAGGTCCGGGGCAGAGCCGCAGACATGCCGCTTCTACACCGAGCTGCATGCCATGCTAGGGGGTGCAGCCACCAGTAGCCCAACCCTGTGCTTTGACTCCGTCAATGGAGACTCACGCAACACAGAAGCGGGTTCTGGTGACGAGGAAGACGATGATGATGAAGATATTGAAGATAGCTCACAGCAAGGAAGCGGAGAAACCGTTTTCCCCAACAGCCAGGATATGTTTATCACCCTGGACCTGGAGCCAGTAAACCCCAAACCCACCCAAACCCAAAGCGTGCTCGCAGACCCTGAGGGCGGACAAGGGACCTCTGGTGAGTGTACCTTTGTAAATATTACACATGGTTTAAAAGCAAGCGTGTTTAATGATTAATTTGCCCTGGCATTCGCGGCCAGGACAGCTACTGGAAAAGTCTGTTAACGTGTATGGGGATGGAGCGGAAATCCTCCAGGGACATCTCCAGAAAGCTCTCCTGGATGTACTCCCAAAGCCTTTGCAAAAGGTTTCTGGGGAGGGCTGCCTTATTCCGTCCGCCATGGTAGGACACTTTACCACGCCAGGCCAGTAGCACGTAGTCTGGAATCATTGCATAGCAAAGCATGGCAGCGTATGGTCCCGGTGTTTGCTGGCATTCAGACAACATCCATTCCTTATCTCTCTGTGTTATCCTCAGGAGAGTGATATCATTCATGGTCACCTGGTTGAAATAGGGTGCTTTTATTAAGGGGACATTCAGAGTGCCCGTTCCTGCTCGGCTGAACAGAAATGTTCCCCGCTGTTAGCCACGCAGTGGGGGGAGGGGTGAAGTGATCATCCCAGGGAATTGTGTGTGTGTGTGTGTGGGGGGGGGGGGGGTTAGTTGGGTTTGTGCTGCACGTTAACCCGGAAACCGCATCCCCTCCTTTTAAATTGCCAACCCATTTTAAATGGCCAACCCAACGGCCGCTTGGTATGGGAAATGAGGGCGCTGCTGTTTGAAACCATTCCCACGTGTTATGAAGGTTAAAGAAGCCAAAAGACTGTGGCTTACCATGGCTGCCTGCAAGCCGAATTCTGTTGCCTGGCACTGCGTGAGTGATCTCTCACACCAAACCGGCAGGCCCTCAATATAAATAGAAGCAAAATGCGACCTTGTAACGAAAGCATATGTGCTGTGTAATGTGAACAGCAAGGTTTAACAGGAAAGAGTGATCCTATTGTTCTCCAAAATGTGTCTTTTTAACTACCAATCTCCCTTTTCCCCCACCAGCTGCAAATGTTTCTCCTTCGCAGAGGCTAGCGAAGATTAGAAGGAGAAAAAAAAGAGGACTCGGGATGAGATGTTCTCGGAGCTCCAGACGTCTTCCCACGCTGACAGAGCACAGCAGAATGCTTGGAGGCAGACAATGTCCAAGTGCAGAAAAGCACAATATGAACGCGAGGAGAGGTGGTGGGCTGAAGAGGAGAGGTGGCGTCAGATTGAACACAGAAAGCAAGAGTCGATGCTCCGACTGCTGGAGCATCAAACTGATATGCTCCAGCGTATGGTTGAGCTGCAGGAAAGGCAGCAGGAGCAGACTGCCGCTACAGCCCCTGTGTAACCAACAGCCCTCCTCCTCAAGTTCCATAGCCTCCTCACCCAGACGCCCAAGCACGCGGTGGGGGGGGCCTCCGGCCACCCAGCCACTCCACCCCAGAGGATTGCCCAAGCAACAGAAGGCTGGCCCTTCAATAAGTTTTAAAGTGCAATGTGTCCTTGTCCTTCCCTCCTCCCCCACCCTTCCCGGGCTACCTTGGCAGTTATCCCCCTATTTGTGTGATGAATTAATAAAGAATGCATGAATGTGAAGTAACAATGACTTTATTGCCTCTGCAAGCGGTGATTGAAGGGGGGAGGGGAGGGTGGCTAGCTTACAGGGAAGTAGAGTGAACCGGGGGGTGGGGGAAGGAGGTTCACCAAGGAGAAACAAACAGAACTTTCACACCGTAGCCTGGCCAGTCATGAAACTGGTTTTCAAAGCTTCTCTGATGCGCACCGCGCCCTGCTATGCTCGTCTAACCGCCCTGGTGTCTGGCTGCGCATAATTAGCGGCCAGGCGATTTGCCTCAACCTCCCACCCCGCCATAAATGTCTCCCCCTTACTCTCACAGATATTGTGGAGCGCACAGCAAGCACTAATAACAATGGGAATATTGGTTTTGCTGAGGTCTAACCAAGTCAGTAAACTGCACCAGCGCACTTTTAAACGTCAAAATGCACATTCTACCACCATTCTGCACTTGCTCAGCCTGTAGTTGAACAGCTCCTGACTACTGTCCAGGCTGCCTGTGTATGGCTTCATGAGCCATGGCATTAAGGTGTAGGCTGGGTCCCCAAGGATAACTATAGGCATTTCAACATCCCCAACGGTTATTTTCTGGTCTGGGAAGAAAGTCCCTTCCTGCAGCTTTTGAAACAGACCAGAGTTCCTGAAGACGCGAGCGTCATGTACCTTTCCCGGCCATCCCACGTTGATGTTGGTGAAACGTCCCTTGTGATCCACCAGTGCTTGCAGCAGCATTGAAAAGTACCCCTTTCGGTTTATGTACTCGCTGGCTTGGTGCTCCGGTGCCAAGATAGGGATATGGGTTC
>QXTE01000133.1:979916-993660 GCA_003942145.1 Platysternon megacephalum
TCCCTCCTTTTAAATTGCCATACCATTTTAAATGGCCAACCCAACGGCTGCTTGGTATGGAAAATGAGGGTGCTGCTGTTTGAAACCATTCCCACATGTTATTAAGGTTAAAGAAGCCAAAAGACTGTGGCTTACCATGGCTGCCTGCAAGCCGAATTCTGTTGCCTGGCCCTGCGTGAGTGATCTCTCACACCAAATCGGCAGACCCTCAATATAAATAGAGGCAAAATACGACCTTGTAACGAAAGCATTTGTGCTATGTAATGTGAACAGCAAGGTTTAACGGGAAAGAGTGATCCTATTGTTCTCTAAAATGTGTCTTTTTAACTACCTATCTCCCTTTTCCCCCACCAGCTGCAAATGTTTCTCCTTCGCAGAGGCTAGTGAAGATTAGAAGGAGGAAGAAGAGAACTCGGGATGAAATGTTCTCGGAGCTCCAGACGGCCTCCCACGCTGACAGGGTTCAGCAGAATGCTTGGAGGCAGACAATGTCTGACTGCAGAAAAGCACAGTTTGAACGCGAGGAGAGGTGGCGGGCTGAATCGCGTGCTGAATCGGAGAGGTTGCGTGCTGAATCGCGGGCTGAATCTGAGAGGTGGCGTCAGATTGAGAACAGAAGGCAGGAGTCCATGCTCCGACTGCTGGAGCATCAAAGTGAGATGCTCCAGCGTATGGTTGAGCTGCAAGAAAGGCAGCAGGAGCACAGACCGCCACTACAGCCCCTGTGTAACCAACAGCCCTCCTCCCCAAGTTCCATGGCGTCCTCACCCAGACGCCCAAGAACGCGGTGGGGGGGCCTCCGGCCACCCAGCCACTCCACCCCAGAGGATTGCTCAAGCAGCAGAAGGCTGGCCTTCAATAAGTTTTGAAGTTTCTAATTTTTAAAGTTTTAAAGTTTTATAGTGCACGGTGTCCTTGTCCTTCCCTCCTCCCCCACCCCACCCAGCGCTTCCCTCCTCCCCCATCCCTCCTGGGCTACCTTGGCAGTTATCCTCCTATTTGTGTGAATTAATAAAGAATGCATGAATTTGAAGTAACAATGACTTTATTGCCTCTGCAAGCGGTGATCGAAGGGGGGAGGGGAGGGTGTCTAGCTTACAGTGAAGTAGAGTGAACCGGGCGGGGGCGGGGGGGAGGTTCATCAAGGAGAAACAAACAGAACTTTCACACCGTAGCCTGGCCAGTCATGAAACTGGTTTTCAAAGCTTCTCTGATGCGCACCGCACCCTGCTGTACTCTTCTAATCGCCCTGGTGTCTGGCTGCGCGTAATTAGCGGCCAGGCGATTTGCCTCAGCCTCCCACCCCGCCATAAACGTCTCCCCCTTACTCTCACAGATATTGTGGAGCGCACAGCAAGCAGTAATAACAATGGGAATATTGTTTTCGCTGAGGTCTAACCGAGTCAGTAAACTGCGCCAGCGCGCTTTTAAACGTCCAAATGCACATTCTACCACCATTCTGCACTTGCTCAGCCTGTAGTTGAACAGGTCCTGACTACTGTCCAGGCTGCCTGTGTATGGCTTCATGAGCCATGGCATTAAGGGGTAGGCTGGGTCCCCAAGGATAACTATAGGCATTTCAACATCCCCAACGGTTATTTTCTGGTCTGGGAAGAAAGTCCCTTCCTGCAGCTTTTGAAACAGACCAGAGTTCCTGAAGACGCGAGCGTCATGTACCTTTCCCGGCCATCCCACGTTGATGTTGGTGAAACGTCCCTTGTGATCCACCAGTGCTTGCAGCAGCATTGAAAATTACCCCTTTCAGTTTATGTACTCGCTGGCTTGGTGCTCCGGTGCCAAGATAGGGATATGGGTTCCGTCTATCGCCCCACCACAATTAGGGAATCCCATTGCAGCAAAGCCATCCACTATGACCTGCACATTTCCCAGAGTCACTATCCTTGATAGCAGCAGCTCAGTGATTGCGTGGGCTACTTGGATCACAGCAGCCCCCACAGTAGATTTGCCCACTCCAAATTGATGTCCGACTGACCGGTAGCTGTCTGGCGTTGCAAGCTTCCAGAGGGCTATCGCCACTCGCTTGTGAACTGTGAGGGCTGCTCTCATTTTGGTATTCTGGCGCTTCAGGGCAGGGGAAAGCAAGTCACAAAGTTCCATGAAAGTGCCATTACACATGCAAAAGTTTCGCAGCCACTGGGAATCGTCCCACACCTGCAACACTATGCGGTCCCACCAGTCTGTGCTTGTTTCCCAGGCCCAGAATCGGCGTTCCACGGCATGAACCTGCTCCATTAACACCATGATTTTCACATTGCTGGGGCCCGTACTTTGTGAGAAGTCTATGTCCATGTCTATTTCCTCATCCCTCTCATCACCGCGCTGCCGTCGCCTCCTCACCTGGTTTTGCTTTGCCAGGTTCCGGGTCTGCATATACTCCAGGATAATGCACGTGGTGGTTATAGTGCTCATAATTGCCGCGGTGATCTGAGCGGGCTCCATGATCCCAGTGCTATGGCGTCTGGGCTGAAAAAAGGCGCGAAACGATTGTCTGCCGTTGCTTTCACGGAGGGAGGGAGTGGGGGCCTGATGACATGTACCCAGAATCACCCGCGACACTGTTTTTGCCCCATCAGGCATTGGGATCTCAACCCAGAATTCCAATGGGCGGTGGACACTGCGGGAACTGTGGGATAGCTACCCACACTGCAACGCTCCGGAAGTCGACGCTAGCCTCGGTACTGTGGACGAAGTCCACCAACTTAATGCACTTAGAGCATTTTGTGTGGGGACACACACAATCGACTGTATAAAAACGATTTCTATAAAACCGACTTCTATAAATTCGACCTAATTTCGTAGTGTAGACATACCCTCAGTTCCTTCTTGCTGGCAACTCCAACAGAGGGGCAGGAGGGCGTGTAATGGAATGGACATGAGCAACACATCACGAAGAACGACAGTTACAAAAGGTAGGTGTGACATTACTGACATACCCTCTGACTGTATAGATTATTGTTGCAACCACTGTTATATATTTGCAGCAAATATTGTACAAAGGTTGTCGTGTAAGGTGTCTATGGAAAGGTTATGATTTGCTGATTATGATATCTGTATGGGTGCATCATTTTTGTAGTTGAAGTTATGACTATTGGCTATGTACTTGCATATCAATGTGTTTTGATTCTAAGTAGCCTCAGTGAAGCATTTGGTCAGCTTCTTGAGAAGGGACTATCCTCAGTAAGTGCCCAATCAAGAAACACTTAACTGACAATGGACTTTGGGAGACGCCAATCCACATCTGAGCTTTCTTGGGAACTTTCAAACTAATATGTAAACAATGGCGTCGGCCTGTAAAAAACTGAGTCATGCATGGACATGTGACTTGCCCATGTGGCTCCAAACTCCATCTTGCTGTGATCTTGCACAGGAGAACCAAGGGGTTTCCACCCACAAGAGAAAGAATAAGAGATGCAGTTGCATCTCCTCCATCTTGTCTTCAATCCAGCTTCTTACTTCTGGAGGGACTTTGCTACAAACTGAAGCTCTGAACGAAGGACTGAATGACCCATCCCAGCTGTGGATGTACTCCAGACACTTGATTTGAACCTGCAGTTTATTCTATCTCTGCTACAAGCCTGAACCAAGAACTTTGCCATTACTATATGTAATTGATTCCATTTAACCAATTCTAGCTCTCATCTATATTTTTCCTTTTATGAATAAACCTTTAGATTTTAGATTCTAAAGGATTGGCAACAGCGTGATTTGTGGATAAGATCTGACTTGTATATTGACCTGAGTCTGGGGTTTGGTCCTTTGGGATTGGGAGAACTGTATTCTTTTACTGGGGTATTGGTTTTCATAACCATTCGTCCCCATAACCAGTGGCACTGGTGGGGATACTGAAAAACTGGAGTGTCTAAGGGAATTGCTTGTGTGACTTATCGTTAGCCAGCGGGGTAAAACCAAATTTCTCTCTTTCTGGTTGGTTTGGTTTGCCTTGGTGTGCAAAGGAACCCCAGCCTTGGGCTGTAACTGTCCTGCTCTCAGCAATCTGTCCTGAATTGGTACTCTCAGAAGTGTCCCACCAAAGGCAGCATTGTTACAGTAGGTAACCGTTTTTCCTTCTTCTAGTGCTTGCTCATATTGATTCCATTCTAGGTGACTCACAAGCAGTATCTCTGGAAGTGGGCTTAGAGTTCACCGATGCGCAGCTTGTAACACCGCTCTACCAAAGTCAGCATCGTCTTGGGCTTGCTGGGTAAGCGCATAGTGAGACATGAACGTATGGATAGACGACCAGGTGGCAGCCCTACAGATATCAGAAGTTGGCACATGGGCCAGGAAGGCCGGTGCTGAGGCTTGTGATCTAGTTGAGTGGGCGGTTACGATAGCTAGTGGAGGCACCTTTGCCAGAATCGGATGCAGGTGGTGATCCTGCCGTGGGAGACTGGTGCCTCAAATAGTCAGACTGGTGTCAGGAGTAGTGGGAGGAGTGCCATGTTGGGGAGCATCCCCGAGGTCTCTGTGACAGTGACCATCGGCGCGAAGATGACTGGTGCTGATTGTATGGCGACCAGCACTTCCCTCTGGCCAAGACTGGGTGAGGGCGGAGACCAGGAGCATGGTGCCAGCGATCTGTAGTGGAGAACGGGTGACCTGGGCTGATGCAGAGACCAGGGGCGTGGTGACAAAGGGCTCTGCCTCAGCTGCTGAGACCAGTGGCGCTCACTTGCCTTCTGGGAGGCTTTCATGGCTGGCTTGCCTTCATAGGGAGCCTTTGCCGGGTTCATCGCCGCACAAAGTGCCAGCTATGGTGGGAAAGTCCTTTGCTCTCTGGGCGCCGGGAGCTGAGAAAGCGTTGATTGCACCATCAGTCTGGGTCCCCTACCACTCCCCGGAGTCGGTGGCAGATCCCATAGGGGGATAGGAGGTCCCCTCGGGGATGTGCCCCCTTGCGGCTCCAACGTCAGCGGGCAGCCCGAGCAGGGTCCTTTGCCCGATGCCCCTTGGTCTGACTTGCTCGGTGTCAGGTCCCTCTTCTTGGTCTTCATCTTGGGTGCCAATGAAGGAGATCAGTGCCGAGTAGAGCCTGGTGCCGGGGGGTGCTACGCACTGAGGCCGAAGTGCTGGCTGTTGAGTCTGGCTGGGCCAGCTCAGAGGCTGGGCGAAGCGCGGCCTCCATGAGGAGGGCCCTCAAGCGAATGTCGCATTCTTTCTGTGTCCTGGGACAAAAGTTCTTACAGATGCAACACTTTTCTTTAACATGGGATTCCCCCAGGCATTTCAGACAGCTACCATGCAGGTCACTAACAGGCATAGGCCTGTTGCACTCAGAGCAGGGCTTAAAACCCGGAGACCGGGGCATGCCCTGCCTGGGGCAAAGTCCCCGCCAGGACCCTAACTGACTAACTACAGTACTTAACAGCTACTTACTAACTAATCTACAATAAAACAAACTATTTACATCTGGAACATGAGGTTCGAAGAGTAAGAAAACTGCTGACCACTTGCGAAGCAATGGAGGCACTCCGACCAACCACCACAGACGATAAGAAGGAACTGAGAGGGCATAGGGCCGGCAATGCCTGATATACCAACGCATGAGCGTGGCACTCAAGGGGGCACCATAGCTGACCCTACAGATACTGCTAAGGCAAAAGTCTCCGACAACTGTGCGCACACCTAGAATGGAATAGACATGACAAACACTCGAAAACGACACATTTTTACTGTAAATATTTTTTTTTCTGGCTCCCATGATTCTGAAATATGCAGCATGAAATGCTCCCATTTATCTTAATAAGTTTGAAACCTTAACACTGACACTTAAATTGTCTTTAACTATTTTCATTGCTGACAATTTAAGCAGGAACATCCAGTTTAATCTGCTTAGCCCCCACCTTTCCATGATTATTATTCTAGTAGTACCTACTTTCCAATCTGACCAGGATGCTATTATAATAAGTGCTATATAAACAGTTTAAGACAAATCTTTCCCAACAACTTTGGCAATGCAGTTATGCATTGCAGTTACAGAAATGTGTAGAACAGTGAAAAGTTAAAATAGGGGATCAAAATTAAACTTCTGGATTTAAGATAAAAATAAAAAGGTTTACTGTACTATTATTCATTTTCATATTTAGTTCAATAAAAGTCATTAAAAAAATTAAAATTAAGCTGCTGCAGAATTTCAGCTTGTTACATCAAAGTGCCACGATATCCAAGGACCACGTCACAGAATTTACATCTAAGCTTACAGCAGAGTTTATGGGTAAGGCTACGTTTAGTCATGGGTATTTTTAGTAAAAGTCACAGAGAGGTCACGGGCAATAAAGAAAAATTCACGGCCCGTGACCTGTACATGACTTTTACTAAAAATACCAGTGAATAAAACTTTGGGGGGCTGCCCGGGGACCCCATGGGTGCTGGGGGAGGGCAGCCCGGCTGCTTGGTGGGGGGCAGGTGGCAGCGCGTGGCCTGGGATACCTGCTGGTGCTGGGGGGGGGGGGGCCTGGCAGGCTCCCTACCTGGTTCCACGCCTTCCCCCCCACCCCCCAACAGCAGCAGAGCTTGGGTGTGGGAGGGGGCAGGGGCATGGGACGGGGTGAGGTGGGCTCTGGGCAGCGCTTACCTGGAAGCAGCGACATCCCCCTTGCTCAGCTGCCAGGCCAAGGCGTGGCCAGGCAGCTCTGTACGCTGCCTCTGCCTGCAGGCACCACCCCCGCAGCTCCCATTGGCCGCAGTTCCCAGCCAATGGGAGCTGTGAAGTCAGTGCTCTGGGTGGAGGCAGCCCGCAGAGCTGCCTGGCCACGCCTCTACCTAGCAGCTGAGTGAGGGGGATGTCACCGCTTCCAGGGAGCCCCTCAGGGAGGGGCTGCCCAGAGCCTGCCTCACCCTGTCCCATGCCCCAAACCCCTGTCCCTCCCACACCCAAACTCTGCTGTGGGGAGGTTGTTGTTTTTGTTGTTGTTTTTTTTTTGGGGGGGGGGGGGGGGGGGGGGGGGGTGGGGGGGGGGGGGGGGGGGGGGAGCAGTGGCCCAAGACTGCCCCAGCAGCGGCCAGTCCACCTGGCGCAGGGGTTTGCCGCTTCAGAAGTCCGTGACTTCCGTGACAAACTCGCAGCCTTATTTATGGGGCCCTGAGTACATTAACTATATTGTGTAGCAACTAATATGCCTCATTTTTTTGTAATAAGCAATGCTGTAGTATTTGCTAGTTTTAGAATACCATGGATCCCTTGACTAGGATTTGGGATTTTATGATCAAACAACTTGTTATTTTCACCTTAAAGTATTATTTCTACCAGTTTTAGGTGGCAACCTACTTTGAGTGGCAGTGTAAATCAGGTTGGTTGATAGATAGTGACAAAGGTACAAAGTGACAAAGTTACAAGACAAAGGTACTGGCTGGGTCTCAATTATTCATTTGCAGACATTCTAAAGTTTGGCCATCTTTTACCTAAATTGAAAACTAAATGCTTAAAATTTTGTATCAAGAAACCAGTGTAACATGGATAAAGACTATCTTTCTCTGTCCATCTCCTTTTCTCCTCCACCCTCACCATCTCACTCTTGGCTCCCTGTACTACCCATCCCAGACCCTTGCATCCATCATTTGTACTTCTCCAAATCTATATGCACCTTAACCTTTATGCTCTCTGGTCCCTACAACTCCCCTTCATTCTCCTTCCAAATACAACTGGGAAAATTTTCAGTTCAGTCAATAGGAAAATATTTTAAACTCTATCCACTACTATTAAACTCTGACTTTTCCCCCCACACACACACAAAAATCCACCCCAAAATTAGATGTGGCATGTTGGATTTTAGCGGTATTGGTTTATTTCTAGAGAAATTGTGGGGAAAGAGTGGGGTATTTTTATTTTTTTTTTAAAGGTTTATCATGGAAAATCTTACTTCCATTCTATAATTAGTACTCACTTTCCCCTTGTTCTTGAACATTCCCAACTGCTCCACTCTCTCCAAGTCCCTTTGCAATTTGGTTCTGTTGTCCTGTCTGCTTATTTTTTATCTAAAAATACTAAGGGAGCCTTAGATTAAAAAAAAACAGATATAAAAATACACTTCTTTATGCATGTTGGTTAATATGTGACTGTCTGCTGCTCCTTTGATATAAATTCAAACATGATCAAATATGCAGACACCATCAGATTTGGACATGGAACAAATGCACAGAAGGGCAGAATTAAACTTCAAAAGGGACCTGAAGAAATTAAAACAGTGGGGATTGCAAACAGGGAGACTGAGCAGGAACAGAAAGTAATATATGCTGTATGTGAAACACAGTAGAGTTTGAATCTTAACTTTTGCAATCTTCTTAATGCAAACTGTCCCACCTGCAGCCTGAGTGCACCAATCCATGTTATTTCCTGTCTAACTTGACCAGTAGGCTCTGGTTCAGTAACGTCAAAGAGAGTGAGGTTTCATTAGTCTTTGCTGGAATCTTAGATGCCCACTGTTCATACTCAGAAAGTATGTTCAAAGTGTGGGTAGTTTTTTCCTCTGTATTACACAGGAAGGTCCAGAAAAATTATTTGCCTGGTAATTCCATGCCTCTTGGGTTCTGTGCCTCCAGAACAAATTATGCAAAGAAGTTTCGCTAGCTCTTCAGTTTTTTTTACCCTCTGGGGCACCTTTTGGTTGGTTCAAAGGTTCTGCAATTCAGAGACCCCGGGACATTCAAGCCACTTCCTGTTGTTGAAAGGAATTAAGAGCCCCCATTAAACTAATGGATGCTTGTAGATATTAGAAAGATTCTAGAAAAAAAATTGAAGCATGTTAATATAAGTAAAATGGCTCCAGAGGAGACCCAGAACACTCACCTCAAAAAGCCATATCGTGATAATCCTTTATAAAGACATCTTTAAAATTACAAGGCAAGTAATTTTCCCCTTAAAAAAAAAAAAATGCCGCACACAAAGGCTTTCCACGCTTGGAGAATTAGCTGCTCAAAAGGATGTCCCAAATAACAGACAAGTACTGGAACAGGCAATGCTCAAATAATTAATAATCAAACGCTCCTGTAGCTTTAGCATTCCCAAGGTTCAAGGGTTGTGGAGTTCTAACCAATGTACAGCTCCTCATTCCTGCAGAGCTCTGAGATGCCAACTTTACCAGTATTAAAAGGATGCTATAACAATTATCAGCAAGTATTCCTTGGCCCCCTCCCTACGCACTTAAGCCATAACTGAAGTCACTTCATAATGACGCCTTGATGGTACTGAGGCTGGTTTTCTTTTTCAGGGCAGAGGATAGGGAGGAGAAAGGGATGTAGGGAAGAGAATTAGTACATTTGGTGTGCTAATAATCTTTCACCACTCCCCAAAAC
Organism: Platysternon megacephalum; assembly: GCA_003942145.1. Taxonomy (NCBI): domain Eukaryota; kingdom Metazoa; phylum Chordata; order Testudines; family Platysternidae; genus Platysternon; species Platysternon megacephalum. The sequence goes on from QXTE01000133.1 coordinate 989,229, forward strand.
CAACTGCATCTTTAGCAGCATCAAAATATGTGGTTCAGATTTTCATGAAGCTAGCTAACACACATGCTGTCAAGGATATTTCAGAAGCCTGTGCCTCACCATCTCATAGCACCACGTGGAAGTGCCTATTCCTCATTATAAAAACATGCTTATCCATGTCTGTAGGACCCAAGCTTGTAGACTCGGTGTTTCCAAGCCTGTGCCCGAGAGTCCACAGTGCACTGTAAAACTGGGTTTACAACTGCTGGACCCAGGTCTCACAGCTGCATGAGCACATCCATTCTGCTCTACGCAGATGTTCTGCTTGATCTGCATCCATAAGGAAAAACTGACAGGCCCTGGATCCAAGTCACAGCAGGATTTAGATTCTGATGCACCCTTCCTAGCAGGGTCCTAGGACACAGGTCTTGAGTGCTTGGTGACCAGAGTCAGACTGATTTATATGTGGACGGCTGGGGGCTTGGGCTCAAATCTGAGTCAGAGCCCAGGCTTATTGTGAAGTGTAGACATACCTATTGACGCTTTACAACTGCTGTAAAGCAGATACAACATTTTCTAGAATAGACAAAGCCAACATATTTGTTAAGTAACACCACAAGAATATCTATAGAACAAACCACATTTTGCCAGCAGGAAGTCGAATACAAGGTAATGTGAAGTGTTTGAGATTGGTGAGCTAAATATACTCCTGGGGGCATTCTGCACCAAAAAATTAAAAATTTTGCGCACAATATAAAATTCTGCAAAATTCTGCAAATTTTATTGGTCAAAACAACACTACATAAATACACCAGTTTCAATTATTTTGCTAATTTATTTAAAAATACCTAACATGTCTGTCTGTAACAATATGGACACACAAAAATTCTCCCAGGAGTAGAGTTAAAGAAACCCCTATGATAACCCAGTTCCTGTTTCTCCCCCCTTTCCTCCTCCAAAGCCCAGCCACAGGGGCCAGACACCCACAACCCCTCCCCCCCTCCCCCCCGGTGCCCACCTGCAGGGCCCCCTCCCCAGCCAATGCACCTGAACCTCCTCCCCCCTTGCCCAGACACTCGCCCTCCGCTTCCGCCCTCCTCCCCCGAGCCCAGGGATCCAGAGGGAGAAACAGCCTGATGCTTGATCTCAGGCTTGCACAGAATTTCCTGCACTCTGCCCTCTCCTTCCCTCAGGGCATGCTGGGAACTGCAGCTGCCAGGAACCCTCTAGCTCCCTCTCCCTCCCCCCAGAAGTGTCTTCTATGTGCAAGCTGGGCTCTGCCAAGTCCAGTGGCCCCTAGTGGCGGCTAGTAGCACTGCAGCCCATTTCTGTGGGGAAAAGGAAATTCTGCACGCACTATGTTAATTTTTGCAACATTCTGCATTGTACAGTGGTGCAAAATTCCCCCAGGAGTAGCTAAATATTTTAGAGACAAGGTTGGCAAGATAATATCTTTTACTAGCCAACTTCTGTTGGTGAGAGAGACACGCTTTTGAGCTTACACAGAGCTCTTCTTCAGATCTGGGAAACATACTCGGTGTCCCAGAACAGAAGAGAAATTGGTCCAATAAAAGATATTACCTTACCCACCTTGTATTGTTAATATCCTGGGACTAGCATGGCTACAACAACACTACATACAACAATGCTAAATATTTTAAGCATTAATTGAAGTTATTGATATGCAGTCATAAAAAAACATATAAATAAGTTTGGCACCTTGCCTCCTATTTGCAAGACCCAGTTCCCACAGCATCACCATTCTAGTCTAAAAGGCTGGACAGAGCCTTTTGTCCAGAATTCCTGCTGTCTGCCACTCCCAGATGCTGCTGGCCAGGGGAGCAAAGCGTTACAAAGCCAAGAACATACTGTATAGAAGTGCAACACTCTACTTCCACTACTAGGCTTACAGGCAATGAGCCTTTTATAACAAGGAAGAATTCAGTATAAGTAGCATTAAGACTTTCCTTAAAACTGAATGCTGAGGGATAAATTAATAATCATTCATTTTTAGCTGAGGTCAGAATGGACCCTTCACTTTTTCTTAATTATATTTTAAAAAAATTAAAGTCTATGTTAAAGGAGACCCGCAAAGTAATAAAAAAAGGCACAAGGCCACATTTTAACTTCTTTATGATGAATAAAGGCATTCTGAAAGTCTTTTCCAAAGAGGAGAAGGGGACTGTTCTACTTGTTTTTTTACGTTAAAAATTAGGTATGCAAACAGTATGGACAACTGTAGGCTTGGAAGGATTAGATTTTCATAATTAAATGTTGGTTTCACTGTACACACAAACCAACAAAAATATTTCCACTGATAATTGAAATTTACAGATAGACAAAGAAAAATGTTGCTTGAAAACTGAGTTTGATTTAAGGATATTTACTTTGTATGTTTTGACATGTTATATTGACTGACAGTTTGTGTTTTCATAGAATCATAGAATCTCAAGGCTGGAAGGGACCTCAGGAGGTCATCTAGTCCAACTCCCTGCTCAAAGCAGGACCAATCCCCAAATCCCTAAATGGCCCCCTCAAGGATTGAACTCACAACCCTGGGTTTAGCAGGCCAATGCTCAAACCACTGAGCTATCCCCGCCATATGTTCCAGCACGCTTGCTTTTAAATTGGTTATGTTTCAACCACCACCTCAGAGAAAGTACAACAGATTGGGGCAGGACTCGCTGTTTCTTCAAGTGCCTGGAATTCAACTTCCACTGAGGAGGGGTACCTGGCGACAACACAGAATGATCTATTATTATACTTTTAGGTTGTCTGTCCTGCATTGGAACTACTCTGCCTAGTTTGGTGCTGAATTTGGTTCCCAGATATACAAAAGTTCTTCCTCATGGTTAGTGTGCTTTTCTTGGTTGAACATTCAGCTAAGCTATTCCAGTAACAAGCATATTTTAGAGATGGCTGTCCATGCCAATAGTTAATTCTAACTACCAGTACCCAAAATTAGTGGCTATTTTTGAAAAATTAGTCCTTCATCTTCCTAATACTCTGTTCTCTCTCTCTAAAATAGGGTTAAGACTTCCCTATCTTATTAATTAATTTATCCTCTGGGCTAATTTGTAACTATGAAGCACTCAGATACAATGATGAGTGCCACAGAAAAGCCTCTGAAGAAATAAAGTGCTCATTCAGAGCAGGGTTAAGATGATGTGCAGTAAATAAGGCATAGAGCCATACAATGAATGAGATAAAAAGAAATACTGAACATTGTCCACTTGGTACACTGAATAAGGCAGTGGTTCAGAACACATAGTATGCAGTAATGTAATTAATGATTTCTCATCACATGCATGTTTACATTGGAGCTGAATTAGGATTGCATGGGTAGCCTTTATTCTGGCATTTCCTACCTCTTCAGTGCTTGACTTTGCAACCTTAATGATTTTTAATGTAGTTATTTTGCATGGAATATGCAGACACAGAATGGGAGATAATAAATTCAATCTCTCCCACCCACCCCCTCTTACCCATCAACATCCCCATTCATTTGGAAATGTAAGCAGATACCTGCCAGTCTCTAAACCTACTGATAGTAAAGGGACATGCCTCTGCCATGGGACCATGAACATGTGAGAAGCCAACTATGCCCCAAAAGCAGCTGGAAAAAGGGAGAATGCTGCCTCTAAATCCCATGTCACAGCTAAATACACTCTTAGTACCTTTCCCAGACCTGAAGAATAGCTCTGTGCAGCTCAAAAGCTTGTCTCTCTCACCAACACAAGTTAGTCCAATAAAAGATATTACCTAACTTAGGCCTGGTCTACACTACGATTTTAGTTCGAATTTAGCAGTGTTATAGCGAATTAACCTTGCACCCATCCACACAAGGATATTTAATTCGATTTAAAGGGCTCTTAAAATTGGTTTCTGTACTCCTCTCCGACGAGGGGAGTAGCGCTGATATCGGTATTGCCGGTTCGAATTAGGGTTAGTGTGGACGACATTCGATGGTATTGGCCTCCGGGAGCTATCCCACAGTGCACCATTGTGACCGCTCTGGACAGCAATCTACACTCGGATGCTCTGGCCAGGTGGACAGGAAAAGCCCCGGGAACTTTTGAATTTCATTTCCTGTTAGCCCAGCGTGGAGAGCACAGGTGACCACACAGAGCTGAACAGCACAGGTAGCCATGCAGTCCGAGAACCGAAAAAGAGCACCAGCATGGACCACACGTGAGGTACTGGATCTGATCGCTATATGGGGAGAGGATTCAGTGCTAGCAGAACTACGGTCCAAGAGACGAAATGCAAAAACTTTTGACAAGATCTCCAAGGGCATGATGGAGAGAGGCCACAATAGGGACTCATATCAGTGCCGTGTTAAAGTGAAGGAGCTCCGACAAGCCTACCAGAAAACCAAGGAGGCAAACGGACGGTCCGGGGCAGAGCCGCAGACATGCCGCTTCTACGAGGAGCTGCATGCAATTCTAGGGGG
>QXTE01000133.1:995681-1073591 GCA_003942145.1 Platysternon megacephalum
GCGTCATGAACCCTTCCCGGCCATCCCACGTTGATGTTGGTGAAACGTCCCTTGTGATCCACCATTGCTTGCAGCACCATTGAAAAGTACCCCTTGCGGTTTATGTACTGGCTGCCCTGGTGCTCCGGTGCCAAGATCGGGATATGGGTTCCATCTATCGCCCCACCACAGTTAGGGAATCCCATTGCAGCAAAGCCATCCACTATGAGCTGCACATTTCCCAGAGTCACTACCTTTGGTAGCAGCAGCTCAGCGATTGCTTTGGCTACTTGCATCACAGCAGCCCCCACAGTAGATTTTCCCACTCCGAACTGATTACCGACTGACCGGTAGCTGTCTGGTGTTGCAAGCTTCCACAGGGCTATCGCCACTCGCTTCTCAACTGTGAGGGCTGCTCTCATCTTGGTATTCTGGCACTTCAGGGCAGGGGAAAGCAAGTCACAAAGTTCCATGAAAGTGCGCTTACGCATACAAAAGTTTCGCAGCCACTGGGAATCGTCCCACACCTGCAACACTAGGCGGTCCCACCAGTCTGTGCTTGTTTCCTGGGCCCAGAATCGGCGTTCCACAGCGAGAAGCTGCCCCATTAACAACATGATCTCCAAAGCGCCGGGGCCTGTGGCGCGAGACAATTCTCTGTCCATGTCCTCATCACTCTCGTCGCCGCGCTGCCGTAGCCGCCTCCTCCTCGCCTGGCTTTTCTGGTCCTGGTTCAGCATAAACTGCATGATAATGCGCGAGGTGTTTACAATGTTCATGACTGCTGTCTTGAGCTGAGCGGGCTCCATGCTTGCCGAGGTATGGTGTCTGCACAGTTCACCAAGGAAAAAAGGCGCACAACGGTTGTCTGCCGTTGCTTTCACGGAGGGAGGGGGAGGATGTTCCCAGAACCGCCCGCGACAATGTTTTTTGCCCCATCAGGCATTGGGATCTCGACCCAGAATTCCAATGGGCGGGGGGCACTGCGGGAACTATGGGATAGCTATGGGATAGCTACCCACAGTGCAACGCTCCGGAATTCGACGCTAGTCTCGGTACATGGACGCGCACTGCCAAATTAATCTGCTTACTGTGGCCGTGTGCAATCGAATTTATACAATCGGCTGCAAAAAATCGAATTCCATAAGTTCAGAGTAATCCCGTAGTGTAGACGTACCCTTACCTTCTCTCTCTCTAATATCAGACTCTTGCTAATAGTTACCCAATATTTGATGCTCCACACATACCCCTCCACCAGAAAATCAAGCCCTTCTCTGGCTCCTTGATGAAAGAAGTAGCATTCTCTCTCTCTTCCTCTCACCCACCTCTCTCATTCCAGATTCTCCCAGCCCCTATGGGGGTGGGTGGAAAGGGAGTCGGACACTCTTCCCTCAGCTTTTTGGCTGCTGAACGGAGGCTGTAACAGGGTGGCTTCCTCCATAGACAGGAGAAGCTGGGGCTAGCCAACCCTGATTACATAATGAGCCACACCTGACAGGAATCAAGTGATTCTCCAATGAAGAGCAGCTGGAAGCTGCACTGAGTGGGGAGATGCTCAGGGAAATAAGAAGCTGCTAGGAGTGAGCAGGCTCCAGCAGAGAGGCAGGAAAGGCCAGGAAATGACCCCAAAACAGGATAAAATGGATGGATTTGGTTCAAGACTGAGTTTTACTTTTAAGTTTATCTGAATAAACACAGACCTGAAGAAGGGGTGTGGTGATTGGATGAGCAAAAGGATATGGAGTCTGTGTAAAAAGACCTGGAAGATGGAGAATAAATAGTAGGACAGCACTCCTGGCCATGACAGAGTCCTTGAGAGGCAATAAATGGACACATCACTATAAAGGAACACCCTACAATCACCTCAATGAGTCCTCTTCCCTAGTGCAAAGCTCCAATACATGCCTCTAGTGCCGCTCAAAGCTCTGCCAAGAGGCATCAGAGTGAAATGTTTCCAATTCTTCTCGGTTTCATTGCTGCCAATAAAGTTCTCAATAATAGTGAAGCTGACCAGAAACTTGTCAATTTCACTCTGCTATAATTTGGCAAAATTATAAGCAGAAGCAGTAACACCACAGTTGTCAGCCTGCAGACTTACTTTTCCTAAGGGCATGTCTACGCTACAAAGTTAAGTCAACTTAAGTCGACATCCAACTGCCACAGTAATTAAATCAGTCATGCGTGTCCACACCATGCTCATTGTGTGTGTGGAGTGCCTCCTCACTAGCAGCGCTTGCATCGATGCAGAGAGCAGTGCACTGTTGGTAGATATTCCACAGTGCAACTAACTGCAGGGGGTTTTGGGAAGGACTTGCAATGCCTCATGGGACCAAAACACTGTTGCATTGGGAAATGGGAACATGGCTTTGACCTCCCATGATGCAGTTTCCTCTCTCCCTACCTACCCTGATTTCAGCAGCAAACACCCCATACTTTTTCATGCCTTTTTTCGAAAGGCTGGCTTAGCCAGGCATACGCCATAGTCCAAGAAGCACAGACCCCGCTCAGCTGTGCACTATTGTTGTGAGCATTAGAAACACCTTGCACCTTATCTTGCAGCATTTCCAGAGATGAAACAGAAGTTGCCATGTGGAACATTGCAAAATCATTCAAACAGCTGGTGTTGCCCCTGTGATCCACCAGCGCTTGCATTTCACTGACATCAACGTGGGATGGTCAGGAAAGGTGCATGATGTGCACATCTTTAGGAACACGGATCTGTTCAGAAGGCTGCAAGAAGGGACTTTCTTTCCAGATCACAAAATAACCACTGATGACGCTGAAATGCCAATTGTGATCCAAGGAGACCCAGCCTACCCCTTGCTCCCATGGCTCATGAAGCTGTGCACTGGACACCTGGATAGCAGTAAGGAGCCGTTCAACAATAGGCTGAGCAAGTGCAGGACAGTGGTAGAATGTGCCTTTGGATGTTTAAAGGGTCGCTGGCACAGTTTGCTTACTAGGTTAGACCTCAGCGAAAGCAATATCACCATTGTTATCGCTATGTGATGCATGCTCCATAACATCTGTGAGGCAAAGGGAGAGAAGTTTCCACAGGAGTGGGGTGTGGAGGCAGAGAGGCTGTCTGCTAATTTTGAGCAGCAATAAGAAGAGCCCAGTGAGGAGCACTGCGTCTCCGGGATGCTTTGAAAACCCATTTCAGTAATGACCCTTATGCTTGGAATAAATAAAGAGTATTTCATTCTCGAAACATTTACTTTTATTGCACAAACACAAAGAAACTGAAAGACCAGGAAAGTAATTTAACCTTAGACAAACAGTGTAATAAAATTGGGAAGGGAGAAACCAAGTCAGCTTGTCTGTAAAAGCACAGTAGTCTTGCCCATCAAAGGTCATCGAATCGCCACCTTTTGTTCTTCGTACCCGACCCTGGTGTTGTGTGGAAGGGATACTGCTTTTCCCCACCCTGCCTCCTGGAACGTTTGGGGGAGGAGGAGTGGGAATATGGCGATGTTTGCAGGCTGTTCTGCTGTCTCTTCAGAAGTTCAACTGGATGCCTCAACATGTGTGACAGGTCCTTCATAATCCGCAGCATCTTATCCTGCGTGGCACGCTCATGCTCCTGGGATGCTCTCCTATTCTCCATGTCCATGTCCAGTTTTTCAGAGAATGAAATCCTCCAGGCTCTTATCTCCATTCCCGCTGTCCAAGAGGCGTTCATTATCTCATTGAACATGTTGTGTTCTCTTTTTCCATCTTCTAATCTGGGAAAGCCTCTCCGCTGGTGTGAAGGATGCGCTGAAGGCCAAGCTTTCCACAGTAAGGCATGCAAAGCACAAGGCAACCATTGTCAGTGCATACCCTGGGTCTAGCATACAGTTAGTATTTAAAAATCACTCCCCTTATTCCACTGAAGTGAAATCCAGAACATAATCAGTATTCCTAGCTATTCAATGAACCAGTTTGCTGTTCCAGCCATGGTGAGTATGACCCAGGGATATGGGTGACAGGCATTGTGCTGCAACATGCAGGCAACCCATACTGGGAGCACAGGTGTGCAATGACCCCTCCCCTTAGCAACACTGACGGTGCACGGAGACTGGGCCCGGACCAGTGTTGAGCCTCCCAAAGTGTGGTCTTTGTCCAAGGAGGCTCTGGGGGAGAATAGGGGGAAGGGAGGATGCGGCTGCGAGAGAAGACAGGATCCCCCCCCTCCCCCTTCCCTTAACGCTGCTGGTAGCAGTTGCCCAGGGCTTGCAGATTCCTAGGTCAATGCCGATCCCTGCCACTCAAACCACTGGCATGTTAGGGAAACCGTGTTTGAGAGGGACCCAGAAATTATGATGGGTGGAGGATCACATGCTCTACTGTTTGCTGTATGAGCATTTGTAATGAAAACTACCACCGTCTCCCTAGATGACCCCATGTGATATCAGTCTCCTGAGGGTAACAGAGGCAGCAAGGGAGCAGATGCTGAAAGCATCTGGGTACGACCTGGTCCTTATGCTGCTATGCTGTGTACCACAATGATGCCAGCAGAATTAATACTGGAGTGGCGTGGGAAAGTGTCCTACTGTGGTAGCAGAAATAAGGCAGCCCTCCCCAGAAACCTTCTGAAAAGGATTGCAGAGTACCTCCATGAAAGTTTCCTGGAGATCTCCATGGAGGATTCCCGGGCCATCCCTGTGCACATAAATAGTCTGCATAGCTGGAGCGACCACTGGGAAGCAGATACTCACTGTATATCACTTTTTCTTCAGCTATACCTAAGAGCATATAACCCCTACAGTTTGATTGGAATTGCATACTCACCAGAGGTGCCTTCCCCGGCATCACACTCGGCCACGATGCTGTCGTGCGACTGGTTGGACTGCTCCGGGGTTAAAAACAGCTCCTGGCTCTCGGGGAGAATGGATCCCCCACCCGCCAGTCTCCCATTCTCCTCCTACTCTTCCTTGTCCAAAACTTTCTCCTTGTTGTTGACTGAGGCGGCCCGATACTCAGACTCCTCTGAGGTATCCACGCTGCTTTTGGGGGTAGTGGTGGGGTCCCAGCTTAGAATCGCATGCAGCTCAGTGTAGAAGCATCATGTCTGCAGTGCAGAACCAGTACAACTGTTTGCCTCCCTTGTCTTCTAGTATGCCTGCCAAAGTTCTTTGATTTTCACATGGCACTACTGCATATCCCTGCTGTAGCCCTTTTCCTCAATGCCCCATGTGATCTTCTTGTAGATGTTAACATTTCTCTGGCTGGTGCAGAGCTGTGCCTGCACAGACTCTACTCCCCACAGACCAATAAGATCCACCACCTCCTGCATACTCCAGGCTGGAGCATGTTTGGGGCGCTCAGTTGCCATGATTAGCTGGGCTGGTGAGCACTCCACGCTGATCAAACAGGAAATGAGAATTCACAAGTTCCTGGATCTTTAACAGGAGGGACTGTTTCCTGTGTAACTGGTTGCTGTGCAGCAGAGTTGAAAACGATCACCAGCGCAGTCACAGCTGAGCATTGTGGGATACTTCCTGGAGGCCAATTCAGTCGATTTAAACAACGCTGCATCTATTCTCCCTCTATGTCGACCCACCAACATCAAATTACGCCCTACACCTCTCATGGAGGTGGAGTAATTAAGTAGACGTAACAGGCAAATTAGGTCGGCAGAAAGGATCTGGAGGTATAGATACATACATTATTAGGTCGATGTAAGGCAGCTTCTGTCAACCTATGTTTATAGTGTAGACCAGGCCTAAGTGAAACTGAGTCTGCAGAAGTTGATGGCACTTACCAGGAACAGCCGGGTTTTCAAGCTCTGGTATAATAGCAAGTCTACCTTGGGAGACTCGTATACTTGAGCTGGAAGCAACAAGTCAGCTAGTGCAGGAGGGTCAAGCGCATTATGTGAAGAAATCTGAATTCCATTTTCAATTATTGTCCATGAGCCAGTGTATGAATGTCATATTATATATTTTCCTCCAACCAAAATGGAACTCTCATTGATGTCAATGGGATTTTTGAATGAAGATCAAGAGAATATGGCCTTTATGCAGTAAGTAAACAATCACTAAAAAGTCTGGTACCTTACTGCTACATTCAACGTCTCTTAGAAGGGAAATACTCTCACTTTTAGGACTATTACTATTTCCTTTTTCTTTCTAGCTTCTCCATCCTTCTTTCTCTATGTCTCTTCTTTACTTCCCTGCAGCAACCCCCCAATTCAATCCCACAGCCTGTTAGCTTTCTTCCCTCTTCCATCCACTAAAATGATCAGCAACTAACTATTTAATGCTAATTCAACACTAGTGCCTAATGATGACTAACACCACAATAAAATGAATGAGGGGGAGAGAGAAAGAGTTCACAGCCATTGTTTACACTTTCTCCAGACTCAGAAAAAATGGTAACTGTCTCTACAATAACCGTAGTTCAATGAGATGTTGTAGTCAGTGTGGATCTAACTATAGGCATGCATGCACCTCTTGTGTGTGAGATCAGAGTCTTTTGAAAAGCAGTATCCTGGGCTTGCATTCACTCTGTGCCTCCTCCTGCTCTCCTATGCAAGCATGAAGGGAGAAGCAGCTGTGACCGTCCCTCAGTTCTCTCACAATTCAAAACCTGTGATAGCTGAGAACTCCAAAAAGCAGCAGTGGATTGGTAGATCTACACTGACAACATCATCTTGAAGAACCACAGTTACTACAGAGTAAGTAATTGTTCTTAGAGTATACGTCAGTGTGGATTCCACTGTAGGTGACTGGCAAGCAGCATCTCTTCAGGATGGTGGGAATGAGTGTCAGCTACAACAATCAAAACAGCAGTTGAAGAACTGCTCTTCTGAACTTGGCATTGAATATGGCTGCTAAGTCCAAAAAGCAATGCTTAACAAAGGTTAGTGGATTACTTCATGTCATTGCTTTGCAGTTTTCTGATATCCACATAGGCCTGAAGCAGGCAGAGCATGCCACTTGAGCTCTAGTGGACTGAGCTTAACATTCTGTGGGAAAGGTACACCAACCAGCTGATAACAGAGCAAGATACATTCTGTTATCCATTTCGATATTCTCTGTGAAGAGATGGTCTGAACTTAAAGAGTAGCCAGAAATAGATGGAGAAACAGTTTGAATACATCGACAGGACTGAACCAAAGTCCCAGACACATCTAGCATGTGCAATTTCTTTTCCCCTGGTGCAGAGTGTTGCTCGTATTGGTTTGGATGAAATTATTGGGGATGAACTTTGGGTGAGGTTTAGCCATAAGTAAATATATTTGATTGTCCTAGTCTCAAATGACTGTTTTTTTATATTAGAAAAACACCCATCAACTAAGAAAAAGCATGACAAAATTCTACCCCTTGTTTTAGAAAGCTATGCTAAACCTATGTTTTCATTGGGTGCATCTTAACCATGAACTCAATTAAAAATAGCCCATGATTCAGTGCATTCAAGACTGAATTTTAAAAATTCCAAAGCCTAGTTTGGACACATTTTATTATGAAATACTATTTGAATAAACTACTGCCATTTCCCTACCTACTCCGCCTCCAAACACACTTTTTCCTTTTTAAATTTTGCCATTTTAGAAAAAGAAAATGGCATACAAAAAAGCACTTAAAATATCAACCTGAACTTTGCACTAACCTTGTAGAAATTAGGAAATCCAACATTAAGGTTTTCACAGCAAACTTAACTCTTCCTTCCTGTGAATTACAATAGTCTTACTACCCACTATTGTGTAAGAGATGAAAGATTAGACAGAAACTTCAATATACAGTAATACAACACACTTTTTCTATATTACTCCAATGAGATTGTTATGAAATAATATACAATTCAGCATATTTAAACAACAATTGTATTTATTGTGTGTTGCATGACCATGTAATAAAATATCTTGCTATAACACACACACACACACACACACACACACAAAAAGTTAAGATTCCCCCTGAGCTAAACTTTGAATTTCTGGACTTTTGTGCAATTAAAATCCTAAAATTTGTTTTAAACAAAGCATTGCAAAGCCAACACTCAAATCTATTAGCTCAAGCACACAAATCTGCTCTCTTACCCATGATGCTATAGAAAAAAAAACAATATTTTACTCAGCCCAAACAAGTGATAGTATTTGGAATGACTGCAGTAAAATCATTTTATTACAATTATGTTAATTATATTAAAGTTATATTTTTTATTTTAAAGTAGTTTAAATCTTCAGTACTATGAAATAAAAATGTATCTTAAAGATAAGCTGTAAAGAATATTAAACAAATCCAATCTTGTGCTTTTTTGTTTAGTTGTTTCTTCATGATGTATAAACAAGATCTGAAGAGTTAAAAAAACTTCTGCTTGTTTTTTAAATTATAAATTTAGCCTGGAAGTCTCTGAGCACTAGAACTAATGAAATGGTGACATCACGTGAGTCAAGACAATGAAAGATGAACTATTCAGAGGGGAAAGGATTTAGAGGCCATGTCTTGATTACAAGTTGCACAATCTAAATAAAAACTTGTTTTAGATTGATTTAAGTAAGCCAGTGCAAACCCCTGTGTGGACATTTAAGTTGATTTAAACATCAATATAAGTCAGCTTTACATCACTTTAAAAAAGGTCATGTAGAGGGCAGTAACAGCTCACCCAAAACAGATTTTAGTTAAACAAGTGCAACTTGTAATATGGCCAATGAATCCACAATCAGACTACATATAACAAAATGCCAGGGTTAACTTCAATGGCTAACCAATATTTTGGAGAAAGGAAGTCTGTGTTATAAGCCCTCCTGCTTCAATTAATGTGTGAGAGCTAACTATACACATCTTGTGAGAGCCCCCACTACCTCCAGGCAAGGTTGGACTTGGCACTCCTAAGATTAAAAATAAACATAACAAACCTCCCTACTTTTCAGTTTCTCCTTATACATTATAATTAGGGCTGTCAAGCAATTAAAAAAATCAATGATTAAACGCACTGTTAAACAATAATAGAATACCATTCCTTTAAATATTTTTGGATGTTTTCTACATTTTCAAATATATTGATTTCAATTACAACACAGAATACAAAGTGTACAATGCTCACTTTATATTTATTTTTTATTACAAAAATATTTGTACTGTAAAAAACAAAAGAAACAGTATTTTTCAATTCACCTAAAACAAATACTGTAGTGCAATATCTTTATCATGAAAGTTGAACTTAGAAATGTAGAATTCTGTACAAAAAAATAACTGCATTCAAAAATAAAAAACAATGTAAAACTTTAGAGCCTACAAGTCCACTCAGTCCTACTTCAGTCAACTGCTCAGACAAACAAGTTTGGTTACATTTGCAGGAGATAATGCTGCCCACTTGTTTACAGTGTCACCTGAAAGTGAGAACAGGCCTCCGCATGGTATTGTTGTAGCCGGCATCGCAAGGTATTTACGTGCCAGATGCGCTAAAGATTCGTATGTCCCTTCATGCTTCAACCACCATTCCAGAGGACACATGTCCATGCTGATGACGGATTCTGCTCGATAATGATCCAAAGCAGTGCGGACTGACGCATGTTCATTTTCATCATCTGAGTCAGATGCCATCAACTGTAGTTTCTGCATCAGAACGTTGCTCTTTTCAGACTTCTTAAAGCATGCTCCGTACCTCATCCCTCTCAGACTTTGGAAGTGTACTTCAGATTCTTAAACCTTGGGTCAAGTGCTATAGCTATCTTTAGAAATCTGATATTGGAACCTTCTTTGCATTTTGTCAAATCTGCAGTGAAAGTGTTCTTACATTTAAGAACATATGCTGGGTCGTCATCCGAGACTCCCACAACACAAAATATATGGCAGAAAGTGAGTAAAACCATGGAACAGAAGACATACAATTCTCCTCCAAGGAGTTCAGTCACAAATGTAATTAACACATTTTTTTTTTAAACAAGCATCATCAGCATGTCCTCTGGAATGGTGGTCGAAGCATGAAGAGGCATATGAATGTTTAGCATATCTGGCATGTAAATACCTTTGCAATGCCGGCTACAAAAGTGCCATGTGAACGCCTGTTCTCACTTTCAGGGGACATTGTAAATAAGAAGCGGGCAGCATTATCTCCCATAAATGTAAACAAACTTGTTTCTCTTAGCGACTGGCTGAACAAGAAGTAGGACTGAGTGGACCTGTAGGCTCTAAAGCAGGGATCAGCAACCTTTCAGAAGTGGTGTGCCAAGTCTTCATTTATTCATGGTAATTTAAGGTTTCGCATGCCAGTAATACATTTTACATTTACAGGAGCCGACGGATAGAACCCCAGACTGGCAGCGGGCTGAGCGGACCGGCGGGTGGAACCCCAGGCCAGCAGCAGGCTGAGCGGCTCAGCCCGCTGCCAGTCTGGGGTTCCGTTCGTTGGCCCCTGCCAGCCGGGGTCCCGGCTGCCATCCCCGCTCAGCCCGCTGCCGGCCCGGGGTTCCGTCCATCCAGGCCAGCAGTGGGCTGAGTGGGGCCGGCGGCCGGGACCCCAGGCCGGCAGTGGGCTGAACTGTTCAGCCCGCTGCCGGTCTGCGGTTCCGTTCGCCGGCCCCTGCCAACCAGGGTCCCGGCGGCCGGTCCCGCTCAGCCCGCTGCTGGCCCGGGGTTCCGTCCATCCAGGCCGGGACCCCAGGCTGGCAGCAGCATGCCACAGTAAATCAGCTCGCATGCCACCTTTAGCACTTGTGCCATAGGTTGCCGACCCCTGCTCTAAAGTTTTCCATTGTTTTGTTCTTGAGTACAGTTATGTAACCGGAAAAAAAAAATAAAAAAAATCTACATTTGTAAGTTGTACTTTCACAATAAAGAGATTGCACTACAGTATTTGTATGATGTGAACTGAAAAATACTATTTATTTTGTCATTTTTACAGTGCAAATATTTGTAATCAAAAGTAATATAAAGTGAGCACTGTACGCTTTGTATTCTGTGCTGTAATTGAAATCAATATATTTGAAAATTTAGAAAAACATCCAAAAATATTTAATAGAATGCCAATTGAAATTTAACAGTGTGTTTAAAACTGATTAATCGTGATTATTTTTTTTTAGTTAATCGCATGAGTTAACTGTGATTAATCAACAGCCCTAATTATAATGAAGAAAAAAAGACATGTCTAATTTTTAAAGATTTTTATTTTCAGATCTTTTTAAAATGACTCATTTACTAGTATAAATTTATAGTAATTAAATACAAAGAAGAGTTCAGGTATTCCTTGTAATTTAAGTAAGGCTCCTAAGATGTCATGAACTTCTTCCGCCCACAGAAGTATGCAGAAGGCAGCAAAACAGGTTTCCAGAACCTGCTAACCTATCCACATGAAACTGACATGGCCAGAGAGGTTGGTTTTTCACTCATTTCAAGGGACCCCCAAAGAGTCTTCAGACACAAGTGGAAATTTCCTTGCATGTTTCTCCAATCTCCAAAGCATACAACATTATTTTAAAGGTAATAAAAATTTGCCTTATACAGCTAAAGCATTTGGGAGGGAAGAAGGTGGGGGGTGGAAGTTGAATTTTTAAAGTGTACTCAGTCTTACCCTAGCTAGATTATAGATGACACTTACATATCCACTGAAATGAAATCACAGGATAAACAGAGTTTTCTGTATTTTCCAGTTAAGTACACACACACACTCTCTCTCTCTTCTGGAAGCCTCACCCTGTGACCATCAGAATGGCATAGTATCTACTCCAATTTGCTCAAACTCTTGTGCAAAGACCATGCAATAATAGGGTTTAAGTGAGCACCCTAAACTTAATGTACTAGCAATGGAACATTAACAAGTTCTACCTTATACTTGATCACAGCTGTTGGCACTTATGTGCTAAAAAGAACACATAACAAAGGGAAGGGAAAGATCACAGGTATTACTGGGTTCCAAAGGGAGGTACGTATTGCCATCAGGACACACAAAAAACACTTAAGACCACTCTGTGTCTCAAATATTATGCAAACTCACAAGCATTCTGTAAAGGTACATCAATGCTATACAAAGCATCAAAGGACATTACAGTAGAGTGAATCAAATACAACTGAAAAAACAAGCTACAGTAAAAGCTGTATTATCCGGCACTTTACCAACTGGAAAGCTCTATAAACTGGCATTTCTGATCTTCATTGAAAGTTCGATTTATAGTCCGATTGGTGTGGGGCCGGCAGGCTCCCTACCTGGCTCTGCGTGGCTCACCGGAAGTGGCTCATAGGCGAAGGAACGGCCAGGAGGGGTTTGGAGTGCGGGAGGGGGTGTGGGGTCTGGGAGGGAGTTTGGGTGCAGGAGGGGGTGCGGGGCGTGGGCTCTGGAGGCAGGGGGTGCGTGGTACTGGATCTGGGCAGCGCTCACTTTGGACAGCTCCCTGCAAGCAATGACCTGTCCCTGCTGCTCCTAGGCGGAGCCAGCACTCGGGGTGGGTTGGGGGCAGTGAACAGAGCCACCTAGCCACACCTCCACCTAGGAGCAGCAGGGACATGTTACAGCTTGCAAGGAGCCGCTCAAGATGAGGGTCGCCCAGATCCAGCACCCTGCACCCCTCCTGCGCCCCAAGACCCCTCCTGCACCCAAACTCCCTCCTAGTTAACCGGAATTTTTTACTTACAGGCACCCCCATTCTCCCAACATGCCGGATAACAAAGCTTTTACTGTATATGGTAAGTCAAACTGATCAGCACTGTACGCTTTCCTTTCACAAAGGAAAAGAGACTTCTCCACATTGTGAGAGGTGTTTTCTTAAGCAAGACTACTTTATCAAAGTTGCACTGGTTTAATTAAGTTTATTTCAAATCAGTCTAGTTAAACCAATGTAGACCAACACAGACAATTTTAAGCCAGGATAAAACTGTTTTAAGTATGTCAACTTTGGAGGTTTACACCAATTTGACTAGACTGATTTTTAAATAAAACGTATTTAAACCAGTTTGTTAATGTAGATCAATTGGCTTATAAGTCTGTCAGGGTATTTATTTATTTTTTAAGTTAAGTTACAAGCCTATACTAACCCATCAGCTCCTGAATCCCAGACCTTCAATTCTTACTCATGGAAGCTGATACTGTCATATTCACACCTACCTCCAATGCCCTACATCCACCCACTCCATGGGACATAACAGGCAAATGGCCAAATATTCACTGCCACTTTCTGCTCATCCACAAGTTTCCTTTAGATCTCTGCTCTCTGCTTTAACAGCACCTCTGGGAGAAACCGGCACTGCATCTAGTCCCTGAGCTACCTCCACTTATTGCCCAGAGTGAAAATCTCTTAGAGACAGGTAAGTGGGAATGCCATTTGCAGACATTTTTAGACACTGAGATGGAGGCTCCAGAACACCTACCCTCAGTTAGGATATTCAGTGAGCTTCATTTAACTCTCCTCTACTTCTGTGTCTTTGGATTTGAGACAGCAAGCTGCCTCCTTCCAGTAGCAGGCTAGTCTGGATATGTCTCTTCCCTGAGAGGCTGCAGGAAATACATGCTACACATCTTTTCCAGCAGCATAATATTCAGCTTCAACTGCAGGGGAAGCATGCGGTAATAGATTATTCAACTCTTAAGTGGCTAGGCAGAATAACCTCCTACATCTCCCTTTCCACACAGCCGTGGCACTTCTTTGACACCATATATGGTAAAGATGAAAAGCAGAGGGGCAAACCAGGAAAGACAAAAGGCTACAAGTTTGTAGGAAGGGGGGGGGGGGGGGAAAGAGAGAAAACATTATTAAAGGAATCCTGAAAACACTATTGTATAACATAACAAGCCTTTAAAAATTCATTAATGGAAACTGACATACAAGGGTATCAAGTTTTTTTTTGTTTTTTAGTTTAGCAAAAAATTTTACTATTCTGGCTGAGCCTTTCAAAGCTGCCAGAGGGACTTGGATACCCAACTCCTATAGGACACAATTTTCATTAACATTCATGTGAATTGGCTAGACAGTTTTCAAAATCTCAGTCTGTATCTTCACAGAAACAGAAAGGAAGGAGATACAAGTTTAGTGCTAACTTTCTAAATTGGGTGGGCTGACATTTGAAAAATTTGACCCTGATGCTTAAGATGTCATGGTTACACAGATCAGCTTAATTTTATTTTTGTTAATTAAAGTTTTTAATAAGTCTGTATGAGGATAAGACCGCTTGGAATTGGTATGAAAACAGCAAAAACAGTTATGCTAAATACAAGTTTCTATGCAAAAGTAGCAATTTATTTCACCACGGAGAATGCAGTATGGTTACTCAAAAACAGGCTCTGTGGTTACTCAAAAACATATTATTTAAGCCATCATGACTGATCACCAATATGCCTATTTAATCCACAGGATAAAGTACACAATAGGCTTTAAAATTGCCACCCCTGCATACTGATCTGACATTCCCTTTCAAGGTTTATACCCCTGTATCTGGTTATCAAAAGAAAAAAAAAAAAACCACCCAAACACACACACGAACCTAGGGCTAAAATGTATATAGCACTAAATAGTTTAGTTCAAAATCGTAACTCTACCACCATCTAAAAATTACTGTATAGTTTTCTAGGGAGACTACAAGAAATTAAGACATTACTATTCTCCACCATCCCTCTGCACCAGTAAACATATCAGGAACTTCTGCATTAATACCCAATTTTATAACAGATACAGACAACCAGATTAACTGAAGATGATTACCGGACCAGTCTGCAAAAGGTAGCATCCACCAATCTACCACTTCAAAAAGACAAGAAAAAGTATATGAGGATGCCCAAGTGACTGCCTTGTTCAGTTCAAGGAGAGGGACCCTTCTCACTGAATAATTCTTGTTTAAAGGGTAGTCCTTATCTAGGACATTGGCCTCCTTAATCCAGTTCCTCAACAAGAAAAAAAAAACCTCTAGAAACTATTAAGCTTTTCTTCCTAGAACTCACACAGATCAAAAAAAAATAAAATAAAAAATAAAATAAAAAAACAACCCAAAACAAAACACGCACACTTCACACACACACACACAAAAAAACCGCTTCATTTTCTAACTTTCAAAGTTCTCTTCAGATGTGTAGAATCACAGAAATGTAGGACTCAAAGGGACCTTCATAGATCACCTATTCCAGTCCCATGCACTTAGGCAGGACTAAGGATTATCTAAAACAGGGGTGGGCAACCTGCGGCCCATCAGGGTAATCCGCTGGCTGACCGCCAGACAGTTTGTTTACATTTGCACAGCCGCCCACAGCTCCCAGTGGCCAATGGGAGCTGCAGGAAGTGGCAGTCAGCACGTCCCTGTGCTGCTTCCCGCATTGGCCGGGAACAGCGAACCGCGGCCACTGGGAGCTGCGGGCGGCCGTGCAAATGTAAACAAACTGTCTGGCAGCCCGCCAGCGGATTACCCTGATGGGCCACAGGTTGCCCACCACTGATCTAAGACCATCCGAGACAGGTATTTGTCTAACAAGTTCCTAAAAACCTCCTATGACGGAGATTCCATAATCTCCCTAGGTAATTTGTTCCAGTGCTTAACTACCCTTGTTAGGGATTTTTCCCTAATATCTAACCTAAATCTCCCATGCTGCAATTTAAGCCCTTTAGTTCTTCTCGTTATCCACTTAGGATAGGACAACAATTTATCATGCTCCTCTTTATAACAACTTGAAGACTCATGTCCCTTCTTCAGACCAAACCCAATTTTTTCCCACTCTTTTCTTGTAGGTCATGTTTTCTAGACCTTTAATCATTTTTGTTGCTCTCCTCTGGACTTCCTCCAATTTTGTCCACATCTTTCCCAAACTGAAAACAATACTCCAGTTGAGACCTTATCAGTGCTGAGTAGAGTGAAAGAATTACTTCTTTTGTCTTTCTTACAACACTCCTGCTAATACATCCCAGAATGTTTACTTTTTTTGCAACAGTATTACATTGTTGACTCATATTTAGTTTGTGATCCACCAAAACCCCCAGAACCTTTTCTGCAGTAGTCCTTCCTAGACAGTCAGTTCCCATTTTGTATTTGTGCAATTGATTATTCCTTCCTAAATGAAGTACTTTGCATTTGTCCTTATACAATTTCATCCTATTTATTTTAGGCCATTTCTCCAGTTTGTCAAGATAATTTTTAATTTTAATCCTGTCCTCCAACACTTGTAACACCTCCCCGCTTTGTATCATCTGCAAACTTTTATAAATGTACTCTCTATGCCATTATCCATATGCAAAGTTTCCTTTGTGCACAAAGGAGAATGAGACAAACCTTATGATCAAGTGGAAACAGAAAACCACTTTGACAGGAACAAGCTTATTCACCATTTAACCTTTGGTGGGGTGGGGGGGTGGAGGGAGAAAACCAACATAACTATGCTGGTGTAAGTTTTAAGTGAAGACCAAGACCAAGATAAAATGGTGGCAATTAGAAAGACAGTTTTAAGGGGGAGGCACCTCTCAAGACACTCTCTTTTCTTCAGAAAGAAGCATTTGTTAACAGCATTTAACATCCAGTTGTGTCCCACTGAGTTAAGAGCTTTGTGTACACACAAAAGTTCTCAGCTTTAGCTTCTGAGCTGCTCTGAGGTCACCATCTCCAGATCGGAACCATGGAGCAACATTTGTTGTTGTTTCTCAAGGCCCCCCAATAGCTGACACTTAGTCATTCAAATCTTTATATCTTTTACCCTGAAAAGTGGCAAAAATGCTAGAACATTACATTTTAAAGATTGGGATTCTCCCCCTCCCATGCATCATTTAAGAGGGTGGTGAAGCACTGGAATGGGTTACCTAGGGAGGTGGTGAAATTTCCATCCATAGAGGTTTTTAAGGCCCGACTTGACAAAGCCCTGGCTGGGATAATTTAGTTGGGGTTGCTCCAGCTTTGAGCAGGGGGTTGGACTAGATGACCTCCTGAGGTCTCTTCCAACCCTAATCTTCTATGGCTACGTCCAGACTACCCACCCGGATCGGCGGGTAGTAATCGAATTATCGGGGATCAATCTATCGCGTCTCATCTGGACGCAATAGATCGATCCCCGAACGCGCTCCCATCGACTCCGGAACTCCAGCAGGGCGAGCGGAGGTAGCTGAGTCGACGGGGGAGCCGCGGCCGTCGATCCCGCGCTGCGAGGACGCGAAGTAAATGCAGGTAATTCGAAATAAGATACTTCGACTTCAGCTACGCTATTCCTGTAGCTGAAGTCGCGTATCTTATTTCGATAGCTCCCCTTAGTGTGGACCAGGCCTATGATTCTATGATCTGAAGTTACCTCAGATTACCAGATCATGCAGACATCACAGGTACACCATTCTGAAAATTGCTGCTACTTTACACACAACTACCTAAAAACACGCCATCAGGTTGCCAAACATATTATCAGGTTTCCCATGGTGAACTGTCGGTCAAAGCCTTGCTTTTGGGGAATGCAGAGAGACTGATCAAGGAAGAAGTTAGGCAGCTCCCCAAACTAAGGATTCCTGGGCCACTCCACGACTAACAAGCTGACCTGGATTTTACAATCTTGTGAAGGACTGTGCCTGTCATGGACAGGGGAGGAAAGATGGACACTAGATCAAACTCTCAAGGATATGAGACATCTACTCCCACTGTCATCAGGGACCAGAACCTGGAGAAGCTTTCTGCTAAAGCATTTGGAGTCTGGCATTTCTCAGCTCGCGCTACATGGTGTCAAAGTGACGAAATTCATCCTAAATGAAAGAAAGAAAAAGAGAATGTAAAAAACTCTTCTACTGTGAGAGACGAGAGTTCCTCACCCTCAAAGAAGTGGAGCAGACCCAGTGCAGGCTGGGGCTGAACAATCACAGAAAGAGGAGAGAGCACGAAAAAGATCCAGCCCAAAGAAGAGGCAAGGGGAAAAAAAGCAGGCACAGCACAGAAAAATAAACTCCATTAAAAGCTGCAGTAAGGAGCCCTACAAACAGAAAATGAGAGGCCATCTTCACAGGGACATGGGACAAAAGCGCACACACACACAAAAAAGGGAAGGAACAAGGAGGATGGAGCTGATAATTATCCTAATACCTCCAACAATGGAGCCAGGATTCCACTCATACAGTTCCTACCCTTCAGTTACCAGAATGCATCAGGATATGTTGTAAGAGGAACTCACTAAAAGTGAAGGATTTCCAGGGAAGTCATTCTTGAGCTCTCCTGTAAAGCATTCTAAGCCTAGTGTGAGCTGAGAGATTGTAGTGTGAGCAGAGAGGCACTAATAGGGGAAGAGGATGGCTCTGCTGAGCAGCTGGGAAGTGACTGTCTAGGGCAGGGGTGGCCAGCCGGAGAAGGAGCCAGAATTTACCCATGTACATTGCCAAAGAGCCACAGTAATACGTTAGCAGCCCCCACCCCCATCAGCTCCCAGTGCCTCCCTCCCACCCACGGGCAGCCCCGCCAATCAGCGCCTCCCCCTCCCTCCCTGCACCTCCCAATCATCTGTTTCGTGGCGTGCAGGAGGCTCTGGGGGGAGGAGCGAGGGCACGGCAGGCTCGGGGGAGGGAAGGGGTGGAGTGGGGGCAGGGCCTGTGGCAGAGCCAGGGGTTGAGCAGTGAGCACATTGGAAAGTTGGCGCCTGTAGCTCCAGCCCCAGAGTTGGTGCCTACACAAGGAGCCGCATATTAACTTCTGAAGAGCCGCATGTGGCTCTGGAACCACAGGTTGGCCACCCCTGGTCTACGGCTACACTGTGCTCTCTGTTTCTGAGCTAGGAACAGCACAGAGGAAAGTCTGAGGCAGGAATGAGGAAGGGAGGTAGCGCTCTCACCAGCTAGCCTCCCACCCACTCAGCACTGCTGTCCTTAGATGCAGGAGGCCAATATTACATTTTTTTAAAAAGCTGCTGCCAGCATCCCAGGAAATTGGCTGTGACCAAATTTTTGTAAAAATTGGGCCAGTTACAACCAAAACAGGACTGTTGCAAGTATGCAGTCATTGCTAATCGATCCATAGGAAGCAGGGTCTCATGGTCAAAACATGCAGTCTGGAGTCAGGAGATCCAAGTTTTACTCCTGAGTGCCCCAAATTTCATGTACGATCTTGGGCAAATGCTGTAACCAAAGTAACTGAACAGAAGAGGATTATGAAAAGTGAAATCTTAAATTTCTGGACTGCTTGCCAATACACTTGGAGGCAATCATTTATCAAAGATGTTTCTATCACATATTGTAGATTTTTAAAATATGCTTTTCAAAGCATTTTATCTGTTAAAATTGTATTTGTTACGGTCAAAATATTGATAACCAAACGCTAAAAAGAAAGGTTCACATTTTGGCTGAAATAATACTTTCCTCTGTCGAAGAGCTACTTGCAGCAGGCAAGTGACAAAATGGAATTTTGCACAGTAACTTCACACCAAGTTTTAATTCCAGTTATTTTCTAAATTATGTGGGATGGAGAGTGATGGTGGGTTGTTTAAAAATGCCATATTGTAGGATCAGGGGGTCCAATCTTTTCAGCCTCAGGACCAAACTCTCTAATTCACAAAGGCCACAATCAATACTTTGAGACAGATTCTTAGGCACGACAAAGGAAGGAAAAACCATGCACACCCTGTTGAGAATTCCCACAGCAGGCATGGAGTCAGCATACTCATCTTCTACCCACCCCACAGCCTCTTGTGCAAGGGACATGTCAGGATGAGAAGGGAAAATAGATGGATTTTGCTGTACTCCAGCTATCCTCAAATGGCATAAGGTCCCTAGGCGACCATTACCAGTGGGTACAAGCTACAGCGCCACCCGAACTGTTCTAACCTGGCTGCAGCAGGGAGCCCATTGCTTTACACATTTGTTTGCTGGACAGCAGTCACATATTGGCGATCAGGAAACCGAGTTCTATCCCTGGCTCTAATAAAAGAGTATACTGGACAGAGAAAGGATAAACAAAGCACATTCTATCTGAAAAGCCTATGGGTGAGTAGCTACGATTTAAGCCTACCATGGCTTAAATCTTGGAATCTATTCCTGACATTGCTTGCAATGACCTTGCGTCACCTTTAATTGGAACATTTCTTTTCAGTTATGGAGAAAGTGAAAACCACAACACAATACCATTCGTTTATAACCAATATTGTATTAATCACCATAAGAGAAGCAAAGCACAGATCATAGAGCATTTTAGATTTCTTGCAAAAGGTGTCTGAAACAAGGTGAGACAATCCAGTAAAAAGCTTTAAAGGGGTCATTTATGAACACTTACTGTTTTTTCTGAATCTAACCCAATTTCTATCAAACTACCAAGAAAAATCCTAAAAGCATTCAAAGTATACCTTCTATATTTAGGTTTCTTTAAAAAAAAAAAAAAAAAAAAAGGTTTAAAGCTCCTGTTAAAGTGAAAACTTCTTATTCAACCTTAACTATGGAATAGACATAAGCAACTCCATAATAAGGCATGAAATGTAGAAAAGTTAGATTGCCCACTGTAATATTAACTTAGGCAGCATACATAAACTTCCTATTAAATGTTCAATATATTTTCACTGGTCATTGTATATTTTGTGATATCCATTAACATAATGGTGAACACTGGTATAGTATGACCAAGCTCACTTCACTGTAGAAAACTTGAGTGAAATTCTCCCCCTTTCCTATTTGTTTTGTTTTTTGCTTTAAAAAAAATAATAATTTAAGTGTGGAGAAGGTGCTGCAAGGTAAAAAAATATTACTTGTAGTTAACAATGTACTCCTGATAGAATTCTGCGCCAATCCAGGGTACAGAAATTCATATGGCCCACATATTTTTGTGCCCCCCGCACAGAAAAACGCAAAAGAAATATGCGGGGGGGGACACGTCTCTTCCCCGGCAGCACATCTGTTCCAGAGTGCCTGGAGCAGCTTCAGAGATGCGAATCGCTGCAGGGAGAGGGGGGCTCGGTGTGCGTGCCTGCGGGGGAGACGTTGATCACCATTGGGGCACAGACCAACAAGCCTCTTGATATTGCGGCTCAAGGGGCGTGGACGAGGGTAGGTCTTTTTGTTATGCAGAAGTGGCAGAAGTGTATCAGCCTGCCTGCCTAGTAAAATGTAACTTCTTGTGAACTGAAAAAAACACTTAATTAAATATAAGTATCATGTTACTGACATTTTTTTTTAATTAAAGCAAATAGCTTTTGTAAAAAAACCAAAAAAAAAAACCCCACATTTTGTTAATGTTGCTGGTTAATTGATCTCATTCTCCGAGGCAGAAATGTAGCAACCTGTCTGCATAGTAACATTGTTAATTATTCTACTGTTAGTTAACTATTCCCATTCTCAATCAATTCCCCCAGGAGCATAAAAACCCGTAGAAGTTTTAAGGCCCCTATATTGCCAGAGTGATGTAAAGCCTTATAAATGACAGTAAGGGAATCAGCTAGGAAGATCTATGCGCGTTCTCACTTTTTTCCTGTGCCAAAGTGGCACAATGGGGGTAGATTTTTACTTACCCATTTAAAAAAAAAAGACTTTTGAGGGCAAATAAAACTTTTATCAAGCAGTCAATAAAATGTCAGGACAATCAGAAACAAGTACTTCCCAAAGTACCCAGCTATGTCCAGGACAATGATGAGCAAAACTGTATGACTTTCATGTGTGAAAGTATGAGCAATTTAAAATGACATTCTACTTTTTTTTTCCTGTTTGGTGTTCTGTAATGTAATTTAAATGAAAATCCAGGATAATAACTTGAATGCAGGGTATTAGTTACGAAGTATTTGTAAGTTAACTTTCATGTGTTTAGGAAATGCTGAATAGTTATTGTAACTTTTTTCTGTATTGTAGTTTAAATAACTTACCAAAACAATTGAAACTGGTGTGATTATATTGCATTGTTTTGACAAATAAAATTTGCATAATTTTGCATAATTTATAGGCACAGAGTCCCCTCAGGAGTAATAATGTTAATACTGTATTTAATTCCAATTAAGCTTAGATATTCAAACTTCATTTAGGAGACTGACGTGGACGGGATGAATTCTCACCATTGCTGCTGCTACTCAATGGATGGATTAAACAGCATTTCTCAAATGCAGCTTTTCTTGCAGCCACAGCCTCCTCTGCTGCGGGGGAGGATGGAAGTAGCGGCCCCTCCCCCTCTCTGTTGCTCCAGGATGCACCGCCTTGGTGTTGGGTTGCTGGGGCCGCCAGCAGGGGTTGGGCTCTGCCCCCCTCTGGAGACACCTGGGGCATAACATTGGAGGACTACATTCCTCGGAAGACTACAGTAAGAATGTGCGAAGTTTTAAGTTTTAATATGATGCTTAAATTGCAGACACAAAAACAACACTCACAATCACTTGCCCATGCTCAGATAACTGGGCAACACTGAATTATAACAAGCTTTCCAAAGAAAGTTACTACTGAACTCAGAATAAACATGAAAAATTTGAGCAGAAGGTAAGCTTTCCTTAAACAATAAAATAAAATAAATAAAATAAAGAGTCTGGAAAAAGTGCCTCTTCAGCCATAACTATAGGACCACTATTCAACCAACCAGCTGTACTCACAGGGCTAGTGTGATAAGAAAAGGGAAAAAAATTAACATGGGAAGTTTTTTCCCCCCAAGACTCTCACTGTTTAATCACTGATGTGTGGATATTTGGCTACATGAAGAGACATTTTCCATTATCTAGCTATTTAAGCAATACATGCTTTATCATTTAAAAAGCTGACCTGTTAGGACAGTTTGTTTCATCAACAGCTACTGAGATCTTTACTTTATATAATTCAGATTTTACTTTCAAAAAAGCTTTAGCTAAATGTACAGTAAATGGATAAGCAATTGAAGAAATGGGAAATTGGCAGTTTTGACCATGTGTGTCATTTAAGGGCCGATCCAAGTATCACTGTAATCATTGGGACTCTTTCACCTGACTTGAATGGACTTTTGATTAGGCCATAAATGCATTATTTCCATTTTCATGACAACTATCTCAGTTTTCATACTTTGCTCATCACCCTTGAAAATGAGAGCATACATATATTTACATGTTGTCTTAGTCATAGTGTTGTTTTTTTTTAAATGCACATAAAACTGCTGACTTTTCATACTTTATTAGTAAGCACATTCTAAAAGAAACTGATGTGAAAACAGTTTGTTTATATAGGTAAAAAGTCTTTCAACACAACATGAAATAACCAACATTAATGTATAGGATTCTAAAAATCTACCGATGTACTTAGAGAGGGCTTAAGAATTTATTAATGGAAAACACAACGAGTTGAAACATCATTCCCATAGGATGACACTCAATGAGAAGCCTGACAAAAAAAAGACAGGTTTTATTCCAGGTACTTTAACACACACTATGGTTCTTTTGGATGAAAAGGGGAAGTGAATTTCTAACTCAAGGACTATCCACTAAAAATGTCCTAGTTCCAGCTTCCAGCCACTCAAAGCTACAGACCAGGGGTTGGCAACCTTTGGCACGCGGCCCATCACAGTAATCCGCTGGTGGGACGCGAGACGTTTTACGTTGACCATCTGCAGGCAAGGCCCCCCGCAGCTCCCAGCACGTCCCTGAGGCCTGCGCTGCTTCCCGCAACTCCCGTTGGCTGGGAACGGCGAACCTCGGCCACTAGGAGCTGCGGGGCGCCGTGCCCACAGACAGTCAACGTAAACAAAACATCTCGTGGCCCACCAGCGGATTACCATGATGGGCCGCGGGCCAAAGGTTGCTGACCCCTGCTACAGACTATGAGTAAACCAACTCAGCAGTCATGGAAGTACATACAAAGGCAGTTTCCGAAGCAAAGACCAAACCATTTATGACTTTATAGGTCAATAAACACCTGAGTTTCTTCCAGAAGCAAGCCTGAAATTAATAGACTTCAGCAAACAGGTGGAATAGGCTCCCTATGACTCGCACCTCTGAGGAAGTTTGCAGATGCACACTGCACTAGATATGGCTTTTGAGCTGTTATCAAGAGTAGTCCCACGTAGCATTCAGTACCCATATCCAATCTGGAGGCAATTAAGACATGGGAAACTCTGGAGTGGTCCACATCTTAGAGAAAAGATCATAAGCGCCCAAACAGATCATTTAGGGTGAGAAGCTTCTTCACCACTACGATCTGAAAATCCAGGGCAATCCCAAATTGTGAACTGTCTGATCAACACACAGAAGAGAAAACACCCTGGGCAACCCTTTCCAGATGCTTTCCTCCACAAACCAGAATCACTCCCATTTTGTCTGGATAGAGCTTCTGTCAGGATGTTCTGTTCTAGAATTTATCTCAACTAGACACTGGCTAGTGGGAGAATATGACGTCTGAGTCAAATGCAGAGCCACACATCACCCATACACTGAATGCTACACAACCTAGATTGTCCAACTATATCCCTTTGCTACCACATGTACATGTTATAAAGAGGTGATAGAATAGAATTCGCAAAACAGAGCTCTTGGGACAGATGAGTCATTACTTAATGTTACAATGTGGGATCATCCCATGGGGAACAGACACTGAAATGTGATCCTGCCTATGATAAACATGGTCAGCAAACAAGTCAACAAAGCCTCATGGTCAATGGTATCAAAGAATACTGATAAGTGTAAAACAACAAACAAAAACAATGTACCTCACTTGCATAGTCTCCATACAATATTTAGTTAAAAGCTGATTTCCTTCACCTATCAGCTTGAAGACTTCAAATGAGGCCAAAGTTTCCTCCCAACAATCTTCTCAATAAACCTATCCAGAAAGAGAAAGGTTAGAGATGGGGCGTTGGTTGGCAAGAACACCAATGTCAAGAGATGATTTCTTGAGCAAAAGTCTAGTCACTACACAAGAGAAGCTGGCACCTGGCTCTCGAGGATGGAGGTGCTAGTAATCTCAAACAACAGTGAACCCAATCCCTCACTCTAGCTAGATTTTAATCAGCCATGAAACAGAGAAGTCCAGCTTATGAATTATAGGCAAAAACCTAATTTATTTATTTATTTATTTTAAAAGAGTACATTTAGCATTACAGGTATCCAAACTTGCCAAAACTCACAGAAGACAAATAGTCTTCTCCAGGTTCCACACTTCTGTTTATAATCAGAAGCAGCTCAAAATCAGCAAGATATTGCCCAACTGAAAATAAATTCCATGGTTTGGGTCTTCACCAACAGTAAAAGTGAAAGGAGAAAGATGGTCATTTCCATTATCCACTAGAACTATCATCATAAAAATTAGCTTTTGCTACTTTGGGTACAACTGCCACATTTCATCTGGTGCAGGGCATGCACGAAGCACAGTGACATGTGAGGATTATATATTAAGAAGAAATTGAAGAGCCATTGTTTGAATGGTCAAGGACAAAATACAATCATGATAACCAACAGAAAGGAACATATGCTGTATATAGTCTCTCACAGAGAGCACTGAAATGCAAGTAGGCCCATTAATTCTGTAGACAAGCCAATTAAATGCATTCTCCATCCCAATAGTAGTAAAAGTGGCCACAAACTTCACACTGCAAGTGAATGAAAGATTATGACAAAAGTGTAATCCTTGTCCCTACCCCTCATATGCACCCCAAACTGAGAACCAGAAAACATGCACTTTAGAGAGCAGAGTACACCCTTCCCTGTGAATGAAACCAGCCACTTGGAATACACATACAATAGACATGATGACCATGAAATCCCTCTTCTTTTCTTGCCCTAGATGTTGAAGTCACACAAGACATCAAGCTCTGCTGACTCCAATATCAGAGATGAGACCTCGGTCAACCTGGGCAGGAAATTTGAAATGCAAGTTTGTATACTCCACCTACTCAAAATGTATTTCCATCCTGGGACTCTCACACAGTAGACCTACAAAAGTGAGTCAGTTTTTGAAGCAAGGCACCTCTTGTGCAAGGAGCAAATACTGCCTCCCCTCTTATCTCTATTTCTGCTGAACTAAACAGCCATCTAGAGAAAGCAGACCCAATAAAGCAGATGCATGGGATCAGACAAATGAAGTTGGGAGCCTCTTTGATAACAATTATGGATGATAATAGCCTTATTAACTATCAACTTTGCAGTCAGTAATATGAATCAAAGCATAGATCATATGAGCTAATACCTCATAAGGCAACAGTTGGACTTGAGGGATAACAAATGCCAAACCTTAGGTCTACGCCTGGAAAAGTGTGTCTTCCATCCTAGTCTCCCCATTAGGGATATAAAAGGTTAAACGGTAAGCATTAGGCTTACCATTAACCGACCTTAACCATCCGGAGGGACCCCAGCCCCAGCAGCCATGCCAGGCCGAAGCGGCCCCAGCCGGGACATGCCAGCTGGCCAGAGCAACCCCAGCCCCAGTAGCACCACGCTACAGAAAGAAGTAAGATTTAGTAACAACTGGTTCCTATATGGCAAGTTTAAAATACTTTTACTCAGAATGCACACTTAATGTTTGTTAGTTTGCTTTAATAAAACAAAATTTTAAAAGTCTCCTTTTAAAAAATTTTGTAAAAAAATGCTACATTTTAAAACTATGGAAAGCAATGTTTCAGAGGTTATTTAACTTACTGTTTTCTCTGCTTTTCACAGGAGACTAATTTCACTGATCAGTAAAGAACTAAAACAAAGATGTCTGAGCTATGTGCTGATCATATACACAAGTAATAAACTCACCAGGCATATTTACACGATTACACACACCACTCAAACTACCAATGGAGATTTTTAGCTAAAAACTAGCCAAAGTATAACAACTATGAGAAAAGTGTAACAAACAATGTCGAAAGATTAAGTAATGACAATATAAAACAGGTAATAAACATTACTTTTTCTTGATCACTTTTACTCTACAATACCTATTCCAAAACAAAATATTTTTTCTATTTACATGTATATCTTATTCTTTGTCCTTACTGTGGATGTGTAGTCTACATACATCATATGTTACTGAATTATTTTTCCTACATCAAATATATTTGGCTTTGGTTCTTATAAAAAAAGTAAAATAAAAGGCAATCACATAACAAAATTTAGCAATGTTACAGAAATGTATTTGCTTGTCTCTCTCTGTGTGTGTGTGTGTGTGTGTGTATATATNAAAAATAAAAGCTTTTGTAAGCCAGAACCAAAATAAGTAAGGTTTGGGATTACACACACACACACACACACACACACAACCACACAAAATGAGGGAGACTAGGAACCCTGTGTGTTGGCATATGAGACCCAACTATTCTCAAATCACGGAAAATGTCTTTGGGTCCACTAGATGAGGTATATGTCTTGATATTAACAATGGACAAACTTGCCTTTGATTTTTCGACAATAGTGTGACAGCATTTTTACTAACTTAGGCATCAAAACCTGCATCCCACAATTCACAACACAGAATTTGGGCCCAAAGCAGTACTGCAGAACCGAGTGTATAACTTCCACTAATTTTATTTAAGATACTTTTTCAAAATTTCCCTTTATAAACATATCACCTTTTCTTAGCCAGATGTGATTTTTAAGGAACATGAAAAACCAACATTAAATTTCTTTCTACCTCTAGTACGTCTCTCTGATTTTTTGCCATCTCGGAACTGATCTATACACAAACTGAAACTGATTCAGTTATTTTGGTGCAAGTTTGCGTGTGGACACTCTTATTGCCAAGAAGGCTAATGGCATTTTGGGCTGTATAAGTAGGGGCATTGCTAGAAGATCGAGGGACGTGATCGTTCCCCTCTATTCGACATTGGTGAGGCCTCACCTGGAGTACTGTGTCCAGTTTTGGGCCCCACACTACAAGAAGGATGTGGAAAAATTGGAAAGAGTCCAGCGGAGGGCAACAAAAATGATTAGGGGGCTGGAGCACATGACTTATGAGGAGAGGCTGAGGGAACTGGGATTGTTTAGTCTGCAGAAGAGAAGAATGAGGGGGGATTTGATAGCTGCTTTCAACTACCTGAAAGGGGGTTCCAAAGAGGATGGATCTAGACTGTTCTCAGTGGTACCAGATGACAGAACAAGGAGTAATGGTCTCAAGTTGCAGTGGGGGAGGTTTAGATTGGATATTAGGAAAAACTTTTTCACTAGGAGGGTGGTGAAGCACTGGAATGGGTTACCTAGGGAGGTGGTGGAATCTCCTTCCTTAGAGGTTTTTAAGGTCAGGCTTGACAAAGCCCTGGCTGTGATGATTTAGTTGGGATTAGGTCCTGCTTTGAGCAGGGGGTTGGACTAGATGACCTCCTGAGGTCCCTTCCAACCCTGATATTCTATAATTCTATGATTTCACAATAAAAATGACTGAACTGACGTTAGCCGCTTTTATTCCAAAATAAGAGTGTTCACACAAACACACCAAAATAAAATCAATTTTAACACACACCTTTTGTTATGCCACTGTAAATGTATATGTAGATGAGGCCTAAGTAAGGCCTGCTCTACCAATTTTCTACTTTGTAAGATACAGATAGAATCAAAAATCAAACTTGCAAGGTATACTTTCAGTTTACAATATAGGATCCTCAATTCCATTAAGAACTTGTTCTGGACATAACCCCTGGGCTTCAATGGGATTACACCCAGTAGCATATGCAGGACTAGGACACAAAGAATATATATATATAAAGTGTACAGCTGCTTTTTGCAAACAAGGGGGAAAAACACATATCTTCTGTGCCATTTCTCATGCTAACAGTTTTAAGCTACGTACTGAGCAAGAATTTTTAGATATGGTCTAACCTTGTTTTCTTCCACAAATTATAGCCATTATTTCTATTAGTGAACAATGGTACTACACAGGAAATGTGGGAATATTTAAGCATAGAACAAAAAGTCCATCTAGTCCAGTATCCTGTCTCTGAAAGGAGTCTGTCCCACATGTTTCAAAGGAAGATGAAAGGACTCAACTACACCATAACCTTAACCACATCACAGCTATATGACACAGTCATATATGCTGGAACAGGTTTATTTGATTTGATTTGCATGTGCTTATGATGATGTCCTTTTCACATTGCAAACAAAAGACCCCACTGGTTACCAGCTTGTGTGATCTAATAAAAGCAACAAAGAGTCCTGTGGCACCTTATAGACTAACAGACGTATTGGAGCATAAGCTTTCGTGGGTGAATACCCACTTCGTCAGACGCATATATTCACCCACGAAAGCTTATGCTCCAATACGTCTGTTAGTCTATAAGGTGCCATAGGACTCTCTGTTGCTTTTTACAGATCCAGACTAACACGGCTACCCCTCTGATACTGTGATCTAATAGTTTATAATGTGGAGATATGACGATACTACACTGCAAATATGAAATATCAGAATACAAATGCCCATGACTGGGTTGCGTCAAGTCACACAGTGAAGCATTGGCATGATTATACCCCTCTACCTCGATATAACGCTGTCCTTGGAGCCAAAAAATCTTACTGCGTTACAGGTGAAACTGCGTTATATCGAACTTGCTTTGATCCGCCGGAGTGCGCAGCCCCCCCCGGAGCACTGCTTTACCGCGTTATATCAGAATTCGTGTTATATCGGGGTAGAGGTGTACTTGTAGTTCAAACCTCTATAATGAACCTATACAAATGTACCATGGGCAAAAGATTTCTTTTTGATTCCACCTAGGGATCCATTCATTTCCTGTAGCAGGAGGTATAACCTTCAGTTATTACTCAAGTTTGTTTAAATGTTGTTGCTGTTGTGGTTGTAAAGCATCAATATATAAAAGGTCTGATCTCTATATAAACAACACCATTTGTCTCAAGCAATAAGAAGTTGTACAGATAAACAGTACAATGCATTAAAAACTTTATTTTTTATTTGCATCCCTAAAAGTCCCCTTGCTTCTATATTAAGACATGAGACAAATAAATACCATTCATTATTTTATACATCATCACATTTGCTCCTTTTCTTTCTAAACTAGATCCCAGTATTATATATTTCTTTTCAGATGAAAGCCTTTTACTAATAATTTTACATTGCTTACTTCTCTATTACTTTTATTCAGATGGTGACCAAAACTGAAGGTAGTAATAAAAATGAAAGTACACCACTGCATTTAGGACGAAAGAATCCCATGCACTGCTATAGACTAGGGACCGAATGGCTGGGCAGCAGTTCTGCAGAAAAGGACCTAGGGGTTACGGTGGACGAAAAGCTGAATATGAGTCAACAGTGTGCCCTTGTTGCCAAGAAGGCTAATGGCATTTTGGGTTGTATAAGTAGGGGCATTTCCAGCAGATCGAGGGATGTGATCATTCCCCTCTACTCAGCACTGGTGAGGCCTCATTTGGAGTACTGTGTCCAGTTTTGGGCCCCACACTACAAGAAGGATGTGGATAAATTGGAGAGAGTCCAGCGGAGGGCAACAAAAATGATTAGGGGGCTGGAGCACATGACTTACGAGGAGAGGCTGAGGGAACTGGGATTGTTTAGTCTGCAGAAGAGAAGAATGAGGGGCGATTTGATAGCTGCTTTCAACTACCTGAAAGGGGGTTCCAAAGAGGATGGATCTAGACTGTTCTCAGTGATAGAAGATGACAGAACAAGGAGTAATGGTCTCAAGTTGCAGAGGGGGAGGTTTAGGTTGGACATTAGGAAAAACTTTTTCACTAGTAGGGTGGTGAAGAACTGGAATGGGTTACCTAGGGAGGTAGTGGAATCTCCTTCCTTAGAGGTTTTTAAGGTCAGGCTTGACAAAGCCCTGGCTGGGCTGATTTAGTTGGGTTTGGTCCTGCTTTGAGCAGGGGGTTGGACTAGATGACCTCCTGAGGTCCCTTCCAACCCTGAGATTCTATGATTCTATGATTTATATAATGCCATTTCTCTAATCCCTTAATATTTTGTAATATTTTATTTACTTTATTGACTATCCTCTGTACTTATGGTCCAGTCCAACTCCCTTGAAAGCCATTGGAAAAGCTCCTAACTTCCATGAACATTGGTTCAGGCTCTTACACCTCTAGGAAAAAAACAAGCATGGCAGAGATGCTCTAAATGTTAGTATAAAACTGACATAACATCCAACAATTTATAATCAGATTGGGGTCAAGTCAAACTTAGAAAGTGGACGAGGGGAAAAAATCACTTAGGTTCAACAAACAGTGAAACTTGATGTTGTTATAGTTCATCAGTAGGTGGTAAACAACATTAAATAAGTAGTCCACGAATTTCAGGGTACACAGACCTCCACAAATATGTAATGTGACTAATTAATTTACAGCCTGGCATTCTAACTGAAAAAGTTTCTGCTCATATCATTAACAAATTAGTACAGTTTGAGATGATTAGCAGAACCCGAAGGTTGAATAGTCATAGCCATTAACCTATAACTATGTAATTTTTCTCTTTTACAAAATTATTCTGTTTTTTAAAACATCAACCCAGGAGAATTAAAAAAAACTTACATTATACATAATATAGGAGATGAAAGCCTTTAGTGCATGTCACACAAAAGGAGGAAATAAAAATGTTTTAAATATCAGTTTATCAGAGAAGTCATTTTAATTATATAATTACTGAAGGTTTGTAAAGGTTTACACAAACTCCATAATTGGGCATAAGACATCACATCCTCTGATTATATACACAACGATCTGGTCTGAGTAACATTCCTTGCTCTGACCAATGTGTGTGGTGGTGGGACATAGAGAAGGAGGAAGGAAAAGAAGAGAAGGGAGAAATGGAGAATTTAAAATACTTCATTTTAAATTCTTTACTTGATTTTTATACAGTTTAGTGTTTTTATGCAATCAAAACATAATGTATCTGTCGTGAATATATCTTGCTTCTAATGTAACATCCCCGATACTCAGAAACAAAAGACATTCAGCTGACAATGAAACCCTTTTTTTTAATTTTAAAAAGACATTTGTACATCTAAAACGGCATCACAGATCAGTTCCCTTTATCAGGCAAGAGGTGTGACAGCCAATGCATAAAAAATTAAAATCCAATCCACCAGAGAAGACGTGCAAAATGTCTCCTTCAATCCCACCCCATCTCTCCTTTAAAATATACCCCCCTGAAAATACTGTACACACACAAACCAGCTAATTAATATGGCAACAGTTACAGAGCTAAGTGATCAAGGAACCATTCTCCCTCCAAAAAAAAAAAAAAAAAACACCTCGACTCCAGCGTTTCTGCTACAGTCTCCATTAGAGGCGGAATCCCACCTCGGTGAATTCTCAGCCCTTTTAGACAATGGTGCTGCCCTGATTAGGTCCAAATTGACAACATTTTTGCACTAGGCCCTGGACCAACATACACACAAAAAACAACCAGGGTACAGATGCATTTGGTCGGCACCTACCGTTTCCCACCCCGGATCCTGACACTAGCTTTTCTCGGGAGGGACAAACGTGGTATGGGGATATCGGGTGAAGGGAGAGAAGAGTTGCGAGGTGGAGGTAAATAAATGGCCGATGTGTTACACTGAAATGCTTCGCTGTAATGGGTCCCCCTCCCCCTTCGGGGCTGTGTAACCAAAGCACTGAATCCAAACTGCGCAGCAAACATTGTGCGGCTCAGGAGACTGGGAAGAGGCAGAGAGAAAGGAGCCGCGGCGGCTGCCGCTGTCTCCCTGAGACACCATTTAAACGATGGGGGTGGAGAAGAGGAGACGGTGTCAACACAAGTTACTCGGTTACCCCAGCAGCCTGGTTACTATCTCCCCATGCACAGTGGATCCCCCTCGGCCCAGGGGGCTAGTCCCTCACCCTGCATCACGGGGGTCGCTGTGCTCTGCCTCCTCCCAGCACTAGCGGATCGCCCACAGACCTCAATGAGGGGCTCCCCCGGGGAGAAGGGGGAGCAGCTGCCGCCCCCGCATCGGGGGTGGGGGGGGGCGAGCCCCACCCCGGAACCGGGGGAAGAGCCGAGCCCCCCCCGCCGCTCGGCTGCAGGGCCCAGCAGCCCTAGCCGGGGCAGAGCCCAAGCCAAACAAAGCGCGGCCTGAACAGGAGCCAAGGGTGAAGCAGCCTGAGCTTTTCCTGGCAGTGCATGGCCGAGCGACGCGGGGAGGGGGGGCTGCACCACCCCGGCCTCCCCCTTCCCCTCGGGCAGGGCCCCTCCGCGCCGCGGCCAGGCTAGCTTACCCCGTTCTCCGGCGGCGGCTGCGTTGTTTCTCTCCTGCTGCTGCTGCACCGGGCGCGGCCTGGACACTCGCCTGGGTCTCCTGTTGGCGGCTCGGACCGAGTTCATTTGCCGGCTCGTGTGGGTGGCGGGAGAGGAGGGAGGGGGGGGGTTGATCCTCCGACAAACGGTGCTTCTTCGGGGGGGGAGAGGGGAGCCCCGGGGGTGGCCGCTTCACGGCGGCGGCGGGGGGGTGTCTCCAGTTGCGGGTCCCGCCGCTGCTGCCGTCTCCTCCCCGGCTCGCTATGGAGGAACAGGGGCCGCCTGGGTCTCCCGAGCGCTCGCTATGGGGGATGTTCGCTCCGCTCCCCCCCTCCCCTGCCCCCCCAAAAACCCTCTCTTAAAGGAGCCCCGCAATCCTCAAGACCG
This sequence comes from Platysternon megacephalum, assembly GCA_003942145.1. Classification (NCBI taxonomy): domain Eukaryota; kingdom Metazoa; phylum Chordata; order Testudines; family Platysternidae; genus Platysternon; species Platysternon megacephalum. The sequence continues at coordinate 1,028,995 of QXTE01000133.1, forward strand.
TCGCTGCTCCGTGGCAGGAGGAGCCATTGACACTGCCTAAGACACAGTGAGAAGCAGCCACTCGCGGCCGCTCTCCGCCAATCAGCACCTCCCACACAGAAAGGAGGCAGTCTCGCAGCCAATCAAGTAGCAGCTTTCATCATAGCCAAAGTGGGGAGGGGGTTCTGGGGTGAGCGGGGTGGGGTGGCTGGAGGCAGAACCAGGATATAAGACAAGGGTTTGGGACACACACCCTATAGGGGAGGTAGGAGGGGTTGTGGGGGGTAGAAGAGGGGGCCGGGTGGCAGCTGTTGGGGCTCAGTGTTTATGAGGGGAGATCTGTACAGACACTGTGAGAGAAGAGGCCTAGAACTGTTTGGTGGAAGCGGGATATAAGGCTTCGGGTTACAAAGGATGATGCTTTGGAGGAGAGAAGGAGGAGGAGAAAGGGGGCTTTTGCAGGGGAGTTGAAAGCAGTAATGGTTTGTTCACAAGGGTTACAAATGCCTTTCTTAGTGGAAGCAGAACGGGTTCTTGAATGACTGGTGGTAACATCAGCAATGTCTATGAAAGGATCATAGATGTGTGTGCCTCTGGAAGAAGAGGGTGGAGAGAGGGGTGAAGGTTTTGCATTTAAGAAGGGAGGCTAGATACATTTCTTTGTGGGAGGAGGAAAAATGTAGGGTGGAAATAATAATAGTGTAGGTATAGCTGGTGATCTCATGGAGAGAAATGATTAATCAATTCCTGGAGCAACAAAGTGAAGAGAGCAGCTATTTAAGCAGCTTGGGTTTATGTGAATCGTCAGAGAGCAGGTTAAGATTCCGGTTGCATCTGAGCTGAAGTCTCTACAGAGGCTGCTATGTTTGGTAGCAATGTGGAGCAGCAACAAAAGAGGTAGCGTGGAAGGAGAGTAAGCGTTCAGAACCTTCAGTTAATGTAATGTATAAAATAGTAGGTAGGGAGACATGAAATGATTGACTAAAATGCCTTGTTGTGTGTATTGTGTGCCCTGGTAACTTTGTTAGATGTGTACTTGGCCTCAATGGCTTGGGGTGGGGGTTTCCTTGGTTTCCACTCAATGCCTACCTATTGCTGGATTCTGTTCAGCAACTCTTCCATCCCGGCAATGTATATCTCCCTCTTCCAAATTCTCACTTGTATTATCTTTTGCTAAATATAACAATATATTATTGGTCTTGTTCCAGTGTTTCAGACCTACACTTTTTTAAATAATCACTGCTTGTCATGGCTGGTAATCAACCGGGGACTTTAGACCAGAAACCAGTGAAATGAGTTACATTTATTTTTCCTTTGTATAAGATATACATATCCTGTGGAAATGGTAACCATACGAGGAAAATCATTTGCTGTCTCCCTTAAGACTATGGCCTCAATCCTGCAAGCATGCATGCTTAAGTATAAACACTTGAGTTATTTCTGTTTACTCAGGTCCTGATCCTGCAAAGCCTTCAACTATTTTATGTCTGGGCTTCAATAACAAACACTTGTTAGCTATGCCAAGTGTAAGCAAATAGTTAGTGAAGACTAAAAGCATGCCAGGCTAAAGGTAAATTTGTTCTAGGTGAACAAATGGAGATCGCATAGGCTCTAGGAAACAACAGTTATTCTAAAAAACTCAAATCTGAATTCAAAGAATTTTTCTCTTGGTGTGTTTCAGGTTTAGCCTAATATAATGGTAAAATTTAATTTAACATCGTTGTGTGACAACAAGATGCCATCTATTGAGCAGTATACTGTGGCCTGTACCATTTTGTTGCCTTGAGAAGTGGTCAACAAATCAGTATAGTTTTTCCTCTTGCCTGAAAAGAGAATTCTAACTCAGCCTCTTCCACTGAAAGCAGAGAGATGAGAAATAAATTACATTATTTTATTTGTAGAAAGATAACTTTATTTGTAGGAAGAGAAAAGAACTTTCACTCAGAATTATTGCCAATTTCTTATTTGGGTCTAGTCCACTTTGTCCATTCCAAAAAGGCTCTGAGTGCCAGCATGATTATAATTCCACTGTTCTCAGAAGAAAAAATTCTTTGTAACAAAACTGTGCTTTCGTTTGGACCTTGATCTAGTCTGCAGAATTTTACCAAATTTAAATCTTGGTTGTAAGGCTTCTGAGAAATTTTTTTAATGCTCTTCTTTAAATAATCATTTGAATACTCTTGCTTTCATAATCACTTGGTTCTAAAACTCAAATGACAATATAAGGTACAAACATAACTTCTGCAAACTTACAAATCTTTAAATACAATATTGTAATTTTATAGACGTGCTTCTAACTGCTTTTTCCTTTAAACCTAGCTCTAATCTGTGAAATCTTAGTGTCCCAGCTCGTTATTTAAAATTCTTCACTACCAGTATCCTCCTTTACTTTTAGTGCATTGGTTTTAAGTAGGCCCTACCAAATTCATGGCCATAAAAAATGCTTCACCATCTGTGAAATCTGGTCTCTCCCCATGAAATCTGGTCTTTTGTGTGCTTTTACCCTATACTATGCAGATTTCACAGAGGAGACCAGCGTTTCTCAAATTGGGGTCCTGACCCAAAAGGGAGTTGCAGGGGAGTCGCAAGGTTATTTTAAGGGGGTCACAGTATTGCCAACCTTACTTTTGTGCTGCCTTCAGAGCTGGGCAGCCAGAGAGTGCAGCTGCTGACCAAGGACCCAGCTCTGAAGGCAGCAGTGCAGAAGTAAGGGTGGCAATATCATTCCATGCCATCCTTGCTTCTGCTGGTGGCAGCTCTGGCCACCCAGCTCTGCTGGCAGTTCCGCCACCAGCAGCAGCACAGAAGTAAGGGTAGCAGTACTGCAAACCCCCCTACAATAACCTTGCGTCCCCCCACAACTCCTTTTTGGGTCAGGACCCCTACAATTACAACACCATGAAATTTCAGATTTAAATATCTGAAATCATGATATTTACGTTTTTTTAAATCCTATGACTGTGAAATTGACCAAAATGGACCATGAATTTGGTAGGGCCCTATTTTTAAGATTTGGACATGAGCTGCTGAAAGGAAACCTCCAGATCTATGATCTAATTTTGCCAGAACTAAATCAATCTGTCTGAAGGTTCAAATTCATAGGCTAGCGTAGAACTTTACTGAAAAAGCTTAGAGGCAAATCAGGGTGGACACTTAGGATACTTTTTTCAAATAAGGATCTCAAATATTGATGATGTGTTGGTCATGCTGAGAACTGGAGCCTTTGATCAGTGTTGGGGGTACTTGACAAAACTTAGTTATAAGCCATTTCAGTATACATTACGGCTTCTATGGATTTTTGTTATAAGCAGTTTCAGTGTGTGTGTATGTTGTATGGTGTGTGTGTGTGTGTGTGTGTGTATATATGTATATGTATGTATAGTTTGTGGAACCAAATGGTTTGGTTTGGTGGTGAGGAGAATGAGAACTGAATGTGGGAGTGAACTGTGCTAGAGAGTCACATTCTGGGAGGGGGATAAAACAAGCTTGTACAGAAACTCATGTTGCTAAGCAATTTTTACACTTTATAAGGTACCTAAATAAATTCCTGGCCAAAAAAACCTTAACATTAAATTAAGATAGTAAACATTCATCAGTGACTTAATGGAAAAAAGAATAAGAATACTATAGTTTCTCCAGAATAACAGTAAAGCTTAGGTTGATTTTTTTTGTTTAAAGATCACATTTTTAACACACCCAAACATTAGAAATGTACAGTTAATTTAACCAAAACAACCTTAACTTTAGCTGTATCTCTTCTACCCTATCCTCCAGCAATGGCCATCTTTATTGCATCTGTGGCTCTGAAAACTGAGATGTGATCTTAAACAAGTTTTGTTCAGAAACAAGTTTTGTTCAGAGATCGATCATACCCTACTGTAGCATTTAACCCAGTAGTTCTCAAACTTTTGTACTGGTGACCCCTTTCACATCGCAAGCCTCTGAGTGCGATTTCTCCCTCCCCCCCCCTTATAAATTAAAAACACTTTTTATCTATTTAACACCATTATAAATGCTGGAGGCAAAGCGGGGTTTGGGGTGGAGGCTGACAGCTCACGAACCCCCCCTGTAATAACCTCGTGACCCCCAGAGGGGTCCCGACCCCCAGTTTGAGAACCCCTGATTTAACCAAAGTGAACCTGTCTTTGCATGGGTTTAGTTACATCTCCCTGCTTTCTTGCAGTCACTGGAAAAATACTTCTATTATTGTATTAGAATAACGTCTAGAGACCCCCAACTGACTATACTAACTGCTGTAAAAACACATAGGCCATATCTATGCTAGAAGTGCTTCGCCAGTATAAGTATATTAGTATATTTTATGGGCAAAGCATTTCTAGGCATGTCTAAGGCCTGGTCTACACTACGATTTTAGGTTGAATTTAGCAGCGTTACCTCGATTTAAGCTTGGACCCGTCCACACGACGAAGCCCTTTTTTCCGACTTTAAGGGCTCTTTAAATCGGTTTCTTTAAACCACCTCCGACGACGGGATTAGCGCTGAAATCGGTTTTGCCATTTCGAATTTGGGTTAGTGTGGCCGCAATTCGATGGTATTGGCCTCCGGGAACTATCCCACAGTGCACCTTTGTGACCGCTCTGGACATCAATCTGAACTCGGATGCACTGGCCAGGTAGACAGGAAAAGCCCCGCGAACGTTTGAATTTCATTTCCTGTTTGCCCAGCGTGGAGAGCACAGGTGACCACGCAGAGCTCATCAGCACAGGTAACCATGATGGAGTCCCAGGATCGCAGAAGAGCTCCAGCATGGACCGAACGGGAGGTACGGGATCTGATCGCCATATGGGGAGACGAATCCGTGCTAGCGGAACTCCGTAGCAGTAAAAGAAATGCAAAAACATTTGAAAAAGTCTCAAAGGGCATGAAGGACAGAGGCCATAACAGGGATGCACAGCAGTGCCGCGTGAAAATTAAGGAGCTAAGGCAAGCCTACCAGAAAACCAGAGAGGCAAACGGAAGGTCCGGGGCACAGCCGCAGACATGCCGCTTCTACGCCGAGCTGCATGCCATGCTAGGGGGTGCAGCCACCACTATCCCAACCCTGTGCTATGACTCCGTCAATGGAGACTCACGCAACACAGAAGCGGGTTCTGGGGACGAGGAAGACGATGATGATGAACAGACGGGAGATGGCTCACAGCAAGGAGGCAGAGAAACCGTTTTCCCCAACAGCCAGGATCTGTTTATCACCCTGGACCTGGAGCCAGTAAACCCCGAACCCACCGAATCCCAAAGCGTGCTCGCAGACCCCGGAGAAGGGACCTCTGGTGAGTGTACCTTTGTAAATATTACACATGGTTTAAAAGCAAGCGTGTTTAATGATTAATTTGCCCTGGCATTCACGGCCAGGACAGCTACTGGAAAAGTCTGTTAACGTGTATGGGGATGGAGCGGAAATCCTCCAGGGACATCTCCAGAAAGCTCTCCTGGATGTACTCCCAAAGCCTTTGCAAAAGGTTTCTGGGGAGGGCTGCCTTATTCCGTCCGCCATGGTAGGACACTTTACCACGCCAGGCCAGTAGCACGTAGTCTGGAATCATTGCATAGCAAAGCATGGCAGCGTATGGTCCCGGTGTTTGCTGGCATTCAGACAACATCCATTCCTTATCTCTCTGTGTTATCCTCAGGAGAGTGATATCATTCATGGTCACCTGGTTGAAATAGGGTGCTTTTATTAAGGGGACATTCAGAGTGCCCGTTCCTGCTCGGCTGAACAGAAATGTTCCCCACTGTTAGCCACGCGGTGGGGGGAGGGGTGAAGTGATCATCCCAGGGAATTGGGTGTGTGTGGGGGGGGGGGGGGGGGTTAGTTGGGTTTGTGCTGCACGTTAACCCGGCAACCGCATCCCTCCCTCCTTTTAAATTGCCATACCATTTTAAATGGCCAACCCAACGGCTGCTTGGTATGGAAAATGAGGGTGCTGCTGTTTGAAACCATTCCCACATGTTATTAAGGTTAAAGAAGCCAAAAGACTGTGGCTTACCATGGCTGCCTGCAAGCCGAATTCTGTTGCCTGGCCCTGCGTGAGTGATCTCTCACACCAAATCGGCAGACCCTCAATATAAATAGAGGCAAAATACGACCTTGTAACGAAAGCATTTGTGCTATGTAATGTGAACAGCAAGGTTTAACGGGAAAGAGTGATCCTATTGTTCTCTAAAATGTGTCTTTTTAACTACCTATCTCCCTTTTCCCCCACCAGCTGCAAATGTTTCTCCTTCGCAGAGGCTAGTGAAGATTAGAAGGAGGAAGAAGAGAACTCGGGATGAAATGTTCTCGGAGCTCCAGACGGCCTCCCACGCTGACAGGGTTCAGCAGAATGCTTGGAGGCAGACAATGTCTGACTGCAGAAAAGCACAGTTTGAACGCGAGGAGAGGTGGCGGGCTGAATCGCGTGCTGAATCGGAGAGGTTGCGTGCTGAATCGCGGGCTGAATCTGAGAGGTGGCGTCAGATTGAGAACAGAAGGCAGGAGTCCATGCTCCGACTGCTGGAGCATCAAAGTGAGATGCTCCAGCGTATGGTTGAGCTGCAAGAAAGGCAGCAGGAGCACAGACCGCCACTACAGCCCCTGTGTAACCAACAGCCCTCCTCCCCAAGTTCCATGGCGTCCTCACCCAGACGCCCAAGAACGCGGTGGGGGGGCCTCCGGCCACCCAGCCACTCCACCCCAGAGGATTGCTCAAGCAGCAGAAGGCTGGCCTTCAATAAGTTTTGAAGTTTCTAATTTTTAAAGTTTTAAAGTTTTATAGTGCACGGTGTCCTTGTCCTTCCCTCCTCCCCCACCCCACCCAGCGCTTCCCTCCTCCCCCATCCCTCCTGGGCTACCTTGGCAGTTATCCTCCTATTTGTGTGAATTAATAAAGAATGCATGAATTTGAAGTAACAATGACTTTATTGCCTCTGCAAGCGGTGATCGAAGGGGGGAGGGGAGGGTGTCTAGCTTACAGTGAAGTAGAGTGAACCGGGCGGGGGCGGGGGGGAGGTTCATCAAGGAGAAACAAACAGAACTTTCACACCGTAGCCTGGCCAGTCATGAAACTGGTTTTCAAAGCTTCTCTGATGCGCACCGCACCCTGCTGTACTCTTCTAATCGCCCTGGTGTCTGGCTGCGCGTAATTAGCGGCCAGGCGATTTGCCTCAGCCTCCCACCCCGCCATAAACGTCTCCCCCTTACTCTCACAGATATTGTGGAGCGCACAACAAGCAGTAATAACAATGGGAATATTGTTTTCGCTGAGGTCTAACCGAGTCAGTAAACTGCGCCAGCGCGCTTTTAAACGTCCAAATGCACATTCTACCACCATTCTGCACTTGCTCAGCCTGTAGTTGAACAGGTCCTGACTACTGTCCAGGCTGCCTGTGTATGGCTTCATGAGCCATGGCATTAAGGGGTAGGCTGGGTCCCCAAGGATAACTATAGGCATTTCAACATCCCCAACGGTTATTTTCTGGTCTGGGAAGAAAGTCCCTTCCTGCAGCTTTTGAAACAGACCAGAGTTCCTGAAGACGCGAGCGTCATGTACCTTTCCTGGCCATCCCACGTTGATGTTGGTAAAACGTCCCTTGTGATCCACCAGTGCTTGCAGCAGCATTGAAAAGTACCCCTTTCGGTTTATGTACTCGCTGGCTTGGTGCTCCGGTGCCAAGATAGGGATATGGGTTCCATCTATCGCCCCACCACAGTTAGGGAATCCCATTGCAGCAAAGCCATCCACTATGACCTGCACATTTCCCAGAGTCACTACCCTTGATATCAGCAGCTCTTTGATTGCCCTGGCTACTTGAATCACAGCAGCCCCCACAGTAGATTTGCCCACTCCAAATTGATGTCCGACTGACCGGTAGCTGTCTGGCGTTGCAAGCTTCCACAGGGCTATGGCCACTCGCTTCTCAACTGTCAGGGCTGCTCTCATCTTGGTATTCTGGCGCTTCAGGGCAGGGGAAAGCAAGTCACAAAGTTCCATGAAAGTGCCCTTACGCATGCGAAAGTTTCGCAGCCACTGGGAATCGTCCCACACCTGCAGCACTATGCGGTCCCACCAGTCTGTGCTTGTTTCCCGGGCCCAGAATCGGCGTTCCACGGCATGAACCTGCCCCATTACCACCATGATTTTCACATTGCTGTGGCCCGTACTTTGTGAGAAGTCTATGTCTATTTCCTCATCACTCTCGTCACCGCGCTGCTGTTGCCTCTGCGCTGCTGTTGCCTCCTCCTCCTCCTCCTCCTGGTTTTGCTTTGACAGGTTCCGGCTATGCATATACTCCAGGATAATGCGCGTGGTTGTCATAGTGCTCATAATTGCCGCGGTGATCTGAGCGGGCTCCATGATCCCAGTGCTATGGCGTCTGGGCAGAAAAAAGGCGCGAAACGATTGTCTGCTGTTGCTTTCACGGAGGGAGGGAGGGAGGGAGGGAGGGAGTGGGGGCCTGACGACATGTACCCAGAATCACCCGCGACACTGTTTTTGCCCCATCAGGCATTGGGATCTCAACCCAGAATTCCAATGGGCGGCGGAGACTGCGGGAACTGTGGGATAGCTACCCACAGTGCAACGCTCCAGAAGTCGACGCTAGCCTCGGTACTGTGGACGAAGTCCGCCGACTTAATGCACTTAGAGCATTTTGTGTGGGGACACACACAATCGACTGTATAAAAACGATTTCTATAAAACTGACTTCTATAAATTCGACCTAATTTCGTAGTGTAGACATACCCTAAGCTACAGAGTTTGTACCAGTATAGCTCCCTAGTGTGGCCACTGACCCAAAGAGTTTTTCTGCTGGTGTAGGAGCACCACCTCCCCAAATGATCATAGTACTTTTCTGTCAGCATTACTGCATGTACACTGGGGTTTTATCAGAATAGCTATGTCAGTCAGGGGTGTGGCGTTTTCCCCCATGCCCTTGACCAATGAAACTTGTATATCAGCATAGCTATAAGTGTGGATGCAGCTATACCAGCAAACATATGCTTTTGATTGTATAGCTTATTCCAGCCCCCCTGCTCTCATGTGAAATTAGCTGTACTGGCAAAAGCATACTTTGTTAGCATAACTGTGTCTACGCTAGGAGCTTGTGACTGGCATAGCTGTACCAGCAAAAATTCTAACTCATTGCACCCCCAACTGACATAGCTATAGTAACCTGTCTATAGTAAAAGCAGCAAAGAATCCTGTGGCAATTTATAGACTAACAGACGTTTTGCAGCATGAGCTTTCGTGGCTGAATACCCACTTCTTCGGATGCAAGAAGAAGTGGGTATTCACCCACGAAAGCTCATGCTGCAAAACGTCTGTTAGTCTATAAGGTGCCACAGGATTCTTTGCTGCTTTTACTGATCCAGACTAACACGGCTACCCCTCTGATACCTGTCTATAGTAAGATGGTCCTTGCCCCCAAACTGCTTAGTCCAAATAGGCAAGGCAGAAAAAGGGTGGGAAAGGAAATGTCCACCAAAGTGACCACCATCAAGGCAGTCATTTGAGACAACCTCCCCCAAAACACAAAGGATTTCAAATGGAAATGCATATTTTTTAAACTTGTGATAGTGCTTGTACTGTGCTCTAACAGCAGACACATTAGACTCTACCCCTCATATTCTACTGAGGTATACAAGCCAGTCTTGACAGGTTGTGGGAAAACAAGTNAGGGAGGGAGGGAGGGAGTGGGGGCCTGACGACATGTACCCAGAATCACCCGCGACACTGTTTTTGCCCCATCAGGCATTGGGATCTCAACCCAGAATTCCAATGGGCGGCGGAGACTGCGGGAACTGTGGGATAGCTACCCACAGTGCAACGCTCCAGAAGTCGACGCTAGCCTCGGTACTGTGGACGAAGTCCGCCGACTTAATGCACTTAGAGCATTTTGTGTGGGGACACACACAATCGACTGTATAAAAACGATTTCTATAAAACTGACTTCTATAAATTCGACCTAATTTCGTAGTGTAGACATACCCTAAGCTACAGAGTTTGTACCAGTATAGCTCCCTAGTGTGGCCACTGACCCAAAGAGTTTTTCTGCTGGTGTAGGAGCACCACCTCCCCAAATGATCATAGTACTTTTCTGTCAGCATTACTGCATGTACACTGGGGTTTTATCAGAATAGCTATGTCAGTCAGGGGTGTGGCGTTTTCCCCCATGCCCTTGACCAATGAAACTTGTATATCAGCATAGCTATAAGTGTGGATGCAGCTATACCAGCAAACATATGCTTTTGATTGTATAGCTTATTCCAGCCCCCCTGCTCTCATGTGAAATTAGCTGTACTGGCAAAAGCATACTTTGTTAGCATAACTGTGTCTACGCTAGGAGCTTGTGACTGGCATAGCTGTACCAGCAAAAATTCTAACTCATTGCACCCCCAACTGACATAGCTATAGTAACCTGTCTATAGTAAAAGCAGCAAAGAATCCTGTGGCAATTTATAGACTAACAGACGTTTTGCAGCATGAGCTTTCGTGGCTGAATACCCACTTCTTCGGATGCAAGAAGAAGTGGGTATTCACCCACGAAAGCTCATGCTGCAAAACGTCTGTTAGTCTATAAGGTGCCACAGGATTCTTTGCTGCTTTTACAGATCCAGACTAACACGGCTACCCCTCTGATACCTGTCTATAGTAAGATGGTCCTTGCCCCCAAACTGCTTAGTCCAAATAGGCAAGGCAGAAAAAGGGTGGGAAAGGAAATGTCCACCAAAGTGACCACCATCAAGGCAGTCATTTGAGACAACCTCCCCCAAAACACAAAGGATTTCAAATGGAAATGCATATTTTTTAAACTTGTGATAGTGCTTGTACTGTGCTCTAACAGCAGACACATTAGACTCTACCCCTCATATTCTACTGAGGTATACAAGCCAGTCTTGACAGGTTGTGGGAAAACAAGTCAAAAATCCAGATAATTCCTAGCCATAGGAAAGCCTGTGGAAGGGGATCTGGGGAGATAGCGGTCCCCTTACAGATTTTCGCTACCGTCTTCTGGTGAGGGAGTGTGGCGTTTTCCCCCCTCCTGACAAAAGCAGGGGGGGTAGACCCCTCAAATCTCATGAACACAAGATTCACTAATGCTACTGTAGTTTTGATGTAGCTTTGCAGGGTTGTCTGCACAGTGACTGCTGTCTCCCTACTGTCTTGCAGCCTAAGCCTTCTGGCAGCATAGCTCCAGTGCAAACTTTCTTCCGAGTTAGACAGGACCAGCAGCAGAAATATAAGTAATTGAAAGTGGTTCCAAACATTGTGTTCCTCCCCAAGCAACCTGTTTTATTTTGTTCCTCTCTGTTACACTTTTGTTTTCAAGTGTTATTTTGATTCTTTATGCAAGAAAGATGGAATGTTGGAACTGGAAGGCTCTGTGACAGTTGTGAGAGTGGCAAGATAAAGAGAAAATGTCTTGTTAGTTCTTGAATCTATTCTAGGAGTAGTCTGATGGAAGAGCCTTCACAGTGTCCTACCTCGTGTCCCTGTCCCCATCCCCCTCTTACGGATTCTCAAGAGACAACCCTCTCTCCCAAGATAGCTTTGAATCCCAGTGATGCTATTGGGATTGTAAAAAATGATTAAAAGTGTAGTTTTGATTACAAATTAAGTTCAGCAATCGTTTCCACCAAGATTTGTTACTTTTTTGCAGTTGGTCTAGGAAGTCCGTTATAAATATTTAAAAAAAAAAAAATTATGCTTTAGGCTTCTACTAACCTTTTCTTAGGGAAGAACCTAAAAGAAACCAGATTTTGTTTTATGATGTTCATATGAACACATACCATTTGCTTAACAATGTGTTTGAGGTTTTTTCTCTCTCTTTTTTTCTTATTTCAGAAGCCAAGAGTATGTAGTAACAGCAGAAGACTCCCCTAAAGACTACACTCCAATGCCAGGTAAAAATTGACTTGCAAAGATTTAGGAAAATAGATAGGTTTTCAGGTAAGTTACAGGAATAATAAATTGTCAAAATTTTGTTCAGCAGGAGTGGAAAGGTTTACATGTACTGCCTGAGATCAAAAGTTCTTTTCCTTTCATGAACATAAGAGGCAACTGGGGAAAGGAGTTGCCAAAACAAAGACAAACCAACCCAACTACATATAAAGAGTGAAGTACTACTTTTCCAGAGGCACAGGATTCAGCTAATTCTAGATATGACTAGCAATATAAAGGAAAGGATGATCTTAGCTGCACCTGGAAGATGCACTTTGAGGGTGAAAAAATAATTCAGTAGCCCATGTTCACTCAGCCCAAAGTTCCTCTTGATAGAAGATTTCTAGTCAAGATGACTGAATGGCTCAGAACAATGTTGGAAATGACAATCTTTCATACTAGGCAGTATGGCTTCATGGATAAAGGACTGGATTGGGACTCAGGAGACCTGGATTCTATTCCTGCCTCTGCCACAGGCTTATTGGAAAAGTCATTTCACCTTTCTGGATATCACTTGTAACATGGAGATGATGATGCTGACTTCCTTTGTAAAGCACTTTGAGAGCTACTGATCATAGGACCTGACTCCGTGGTGTCATGCACAGGAAAGTGGTGCATGCACAGGAAAAAAAATAGTGGGTGCTTAGTACCCACCGGCAGCCCCTCCTGCTGGCAGCCTCCCCATCAGCTCCTCCCCCTCCCTCCCAGCACCTCCCGCCCGCTGAAGATCAGCTGTTCAGCGGCGTGCGGGAGGTGCCAGGGGGAGGAGCATGGGCAGGGCGTGCTCGGGGAGGGGGTGGAGTGGGGGCAGGGTCTGGGGCAGGGGTCAAGCACCCCCCGGCAACTTAGAAAGACGGCCCCTCTGCTACTGATGAAAAACACTACACAAGGATTGGGTATTGATACATCACTGGTTCAAATCCAGCTAAGGTCAATAGTAGTAGCAAAACAGCCACTATTTGAAGGCTGTTTGGTGGTCTTTGTGAAACAAGCCACCTAAGTACCCTATAATTAAATGTTTATAATATAAACAAAAGGGAAAAAAAGACATTGAATTAACAAGCATTTCAGCCATCAACCTTCATGCTCTGCTGGTCTACTGTATCCCTTTCTGCATAAAGAGATTTGCAACAGCTGCTATCACTTACTATGTGTTTAGATAGCACAAAGGACATTCTGAGCATTATCACAAGTTTAAAAAATATTCATTTCCATTTGAAATCCTTTCTGTTTTGGGGGAAGTTGTCTCAAATGACTGCCTTGATTGTGGTCACTTGTGAGTGCAAGGACACATGGGGACAGGGGCAGATGTGCCTGACTGAATGGGAGAGGCTAGGGGTCAGCCAGAGTCTGCCTAACAATCCCTCCCTGCCCCCCAAAAAACCCTGTTATGTACTTTTTCCCCACCCATACCCAACAACCCTCCAAGTTCACATCCAGGCTCCTTCCCAGCCATTACTTCCCTCTCCCTCAGCTCCTCTGTTACCCCTGACTCCCCCAAGCCTTTGCACTGCTTCTGAAGGGTGCAGGAAATACAGTTCTGTATTGTAGTTTAAACAAATTATTACTCAGTTCTGTATTAATATGCTTAGTAAGGAGTCTATTTGTCAAAAAACATTTGTTGCCTGTATTGTTACAGGCATACTTGCTGAAAGGTATTTTTAAAGAAATGACCAAAAATAATTGAAACTGGTGTGATTATATTGTTATTTTGACAAATAAAAAATGCAGATTTTTTCAGAATTTTAAAATATTGTGTGCAGAATTTTTAAATTTTTTGGTGCAGAATTCCCCCAGGAGTAATATTCTCAGATAATCTCAACTGAGAAGGCAGTCCATTCCTTTGAGCTCAAAAAGCAAAATATCCTATTGGGAAAGAAACGGGAAGGATGTAAAATAAAGCGACTTATCAAGAATCCTTAGGTTACTGTCTTATTTGTATTCCAGTCTCATTGCTCTGGTGTAAATCAACTTGTGACTTTTACATTAGAAGATAATTCCTTATACTTGCACTCAGGAATTTGAGCTTTTCTCATTTTACAAAAGGAAGTTATAAGGAAAGAAAAGACTACTAGTATAAGGTGGTCTGAATGAAGATTTTAATGGTATCAAGGGTGCAAACGTGTTGTCTATTAGAGAAGATTGTCTTTTAATGTTCTGGGGTGGGAGAGAATGCACTATCCATAATATGCTTTGCATGTCTGCAGAGAATTTATTAAAGCCATGTGAAGACACCAGATAGCATTCTGTCATGAATCACCATTTTACTTAATTTATTTAATCCAAACTGTAAATTTGGGGCACAAAAAATCTGAAATCTAGGATGAATGGTGCAAGAGCTAGAGAATGTCATATAATTTCATGCAACTGTAGACACCTGTGTTATGAAACCAGACTTCTACTATCTTCTCAGGAAAAACAATTGAAATTGTGGATCAAAGATAAGAATGCAAAGCTAAAACTGTAGTTGTAAGCTAAAAAATGAACAAGTGGTGATTTGTTTGTTTGTGCGTGGTTGGTTGGCTTGTTTAATGCACCACAATCAGTATTGTGAAGACTTTTCCTGGGTGTTTCAATCAGTTTATTTTGATGGGATATGATCCAATTCCCAATATGTCAAGGGTAGTCTTTTTGGTTGATGTTAGTGGGAGTTGGATTAGGCCTATGGCCTCTGAAGTCAATTAAAATACTCCTGTTAACTTGAAAGGGAGTTGGATCAGCCCTACGTTAATTGCTGGTTTAAAAGAATGCAACTCCCTGGCCGTGCATGTAGTCACGGATGCTGAAAAAAGAACCCTTATATATTTTGGGGGGGATAGCTCAGTGGTTTGAGCATTGGCTTGCTAAACCCAGGGTTGTGAGTTCAATTCTTGAGCGGGCCATTTAGGGATCTGGGGCAAAAATCTGTCTGGGGATTAGTCCTGCTTTGAGCAGGGGGTTGGACTAGATGATCTTCTGAGGTCCCTTCCAACCCTGATATTCTATGATTCAATGACAAAAAAACTACATTACCGCAGAGTTAAGGTAGGGTGGTGGTACATTGTCCCTTTTGCAGAATGTTGAGTTGAGCAAGGCTCAAACTTCTGAAGACTAAGAAATGCACAGTTATGATTGCCCATGTCCTCTTTCAGCTATGCCCCCTTATCACCTTTACTCTGCCAGCCCCACAGCTTCTGAAATGTACAAACTCTTCACCTCCTCTTACAACCCATTCACTCTAATCCACACTATTCATCTAACACTATTAAATGACAAAAAGAGGAGTTGGGGGGAGGGAAGGCTGCCCATGCCAATGAGAATTATTTGCATACACTTCTATGGGTGTTAGTGTGCTAGGGTTCAGTGCTCCAGTTGTGCTAACATGCTGCGGAACGTTGCTCTGGCACTTTTGTGGGGAGTCAGAAAGGTGTTCCAGTAATTCTGATTACTGAGCTATCATTTCTTCTTCCAGAACAGGGAGCAAGGTCAGGACCCACAGTATTCGTGCCAGCTAGTTAAAAAAGTATGGATTGGATGAATGGACTATAAGGTAGATAGAAAGCTGGCTAGATGGTTGCGCTCAGCGGGTAGTGATCAACGGCTCGATGTCTAGTTGGCAGCCAGTATCAAGCAGAGTGCCCCTGGGGCTGGTTTTGTTCACATCTTTCTTAATGATCTGGTTGATGGGATTGATTGCACCCTCAGCAAGTTCGCGGATGACACTAAGCTGGGGGGAGAGGTAGATACGCTGGAGGGTAGGGATAGGGGCCAGAGTGACCTAGACCAATTGGAGGAGTGGGCCAAAAGAAATCTGATGAGGTTCAACAAGGACAAGTGCAGAGTACTGCACTTAGGAAGGAAGAATCCCATGCACTGCTACAGGCTGGGGACCAACTGGCTAAGCAGCAGTTCTGTAGAAAACGACCTGGGGATTACAGTGGACGAGAAGCTGGATATGAGTCAGCAGTGTACACTTGTTGCCAAGAAGGCCAATGGCATATTGGGCTGTATTAGTAGGAGCATTGCCAGCAGATCAAGGGAAGTGATTATTCCCCTCCATTCAGCACTGGTGAGGCCGCACCTAGAGTATTGAGTCCAGTTTTGGTCCCCCCACTACAGAAGGGATGTGGACAAATTGGATAGAGTCCAGCGGAGGGCAACGAAAATGATTAGGGGACTGGGAGACATGACTTACGAGGAGAGGCTGAGGGAACTGGGCTTATTTAGTCTGCAGAAGAGAAGAGTGAGGTGGGATTTGATAGCAGCCTTCAACTACCTGAAGGGGAGTTCCAAAGAGGATGGAGCTAGGCTGTTCTCAGTGGTGGCAGATGACAGAACTAAAAGCAATGGTCTCAAGTTGCAGTGGGGGAGGTCTAGGTTGGATATTAGGAAACTGTTTCACTAGGAGGGTGGTGAAGCACTGGAATGGGTTACCTAGGGAGGTGGTGGAATCTCCATCCTTAGAGGTTTTTAAGGCCCGGCTTGACAAAGCCTTGGCTGGGATGATTTAGTTGGTGTTGGTCCTGCTTTGAGCAGAGGATTGGACTAGATGACCTCCTGAGGTCTCTTCCAACCCTAATATTCTATGATTCTATGAGAGATGGTGGCTCGGTAACATGGGCAGCCCATACTGTGAGGCAGGAGATGATCTCCTCATGTTACCTCCTCCATCTCTTCCTTTCCAGAGTGGGCAGCCAGAGTTGTGGGGGAGTCTGGACTCAGCTCAGCTTCCATCTTTCCTTCCACTCACATCCTGCTCCTTCCCCCCCCCCCCGCCCCCCCCGCACACTGCACTCCTCGCACTGGGATCTGCACCTCCAAGTACAGATTGTTGTTTGGTAGCAACAAGTAGACATTTAGGTAGTTGTACATATCACATCCTATGCTTTGCATACAGAGCCAGCCAGTATGCAAACCAATTAGCTGGGTCCCACCAGCCTTAATTCAGCACACCTACCCCTGACCTCTTCACTGCATTCCCCACTCCAACAAGCCCCCCTCCAACTCACATCCCTGATGTTTTCACTCCTTGCTATACAAACATTTCTGTTGCCATTACTTCCCCCTTTCCTCTAACCCCGCTCATGTTCAGTTTCTGGAGTCAGGTTTCAGAGTGGTAGCTGTGTTAGTCTGTATCAGCAAAAACAACGAGGAGTCCTTGTGGCACCTTAGAGACTAACAAATTTATTTGGGCATAAGCTTTCGTGGGCTAAAACCCACTTCATCGGATGCATGGAGTGGAAAATACAGGAGCAGGTATAAATACATGAGAAGATGGGAGTTGCCTTAAGTGTGAGGTGAGTCTAATGAGACAATTCAATTAACAGTAGGATACCAAGGGAGGAAAAACAACTTTTGTAATGGTAATGAGAGTGGCCCATTTCAAACAGTTGACAAGAAGGTGTGAGTAACAGTAGGGGGAAATTAGTATGGGGGATTTTTTATTTTTTTTAGTTTCTGGAGTGTATTTCGGGAGGGAGGGAGGAGTTTTTAGACGGGCTGGTGAGAGAAATCACAGGGTTTCTTGTTCCAAAATACTGACGGTTTTATGACTGAGAGAAAGATCCTCTGTCCAATAGATACCCCCTTACTCTGCCCAGCTCTGAGGTGTCAGCATGGGGGTGTCAAACCTCTATAGATGGGTAGGGGTCCCTAGGTACTGGTGCATATATCTGGGCAGGGAGCAGGGCTCAGATACTACTGGGGAGGAAGGAGCCCCTCCCAGCTCATTTGGCTCAGACCTTCCTCACAAGTTGGCTCATGTGAGGGGGGCAGGGAGGAGGGGTCAGATCATCACAGATGACCAGAGAGCCCCTGGAGGCTGGTACACGTGTGAGGGCACGGAGTGGGCCTCAGGGATCCCCAGATCCCAACTCACATAGGGGAAATAGGAAGAAGGGCTCAGACTCCCTCCCACACACCAATAGGCAAGCCCCCTCCAGAAACTGGGTCACATGGGGGGGTAGGGATGGGGGTCACACCTCTGTAGATGAGCTGGGGTGGTGGCAGATCATGACACAAATGGAAGGGGAATGTGGGCCTGACAGGCACCCCTGCCTCTATTCTCCCCCAGGCCTCCATCACTGAGTCCCACATCCCTCTTCCCAGTGTCCCACCGCTGTAATCGCCGTTTCCCATGCCTCCCTCATACGAGCTCACAACCTCTTTCTCCTCTCCATGACGCCACTCCCCTCACTGCAGCCCCAAACCCCTCTCCTCCTATTCCCCTACTTCTCTGCCCCCTAATGCCCCTCCCAGGAAGCATTCGTGTATCTAAATTCCCCTCAAAATAAAATTGCCATCTAGAGCTCAGGAATTGCAGCAATCTCCAGCCACTCAGTCCAAAACTCCTTTTGTTTTAGGTGGGGGCTGGTGATTAGCTTATCCTTAGTTATGTTAATTGAAGGGTGAGTTCACAGCCATCAATCCTAATGAAGTCTGTGATTCAGCTGATCCTTAGTACCTCTCAGCTTAATAGTGAAATACAATAGAAGAAAATTGGGTTGGGGGGAGGCTATAACTCATGAACCCTTGGTCAAGTGACCCCAAATCTGGATCACTAACACCACCCTGTGCCCCCCAATGAGGCACATCACATTTCAAAGCAATCTGAGTAACCATTCAGATTTTAGAGCACTTACAAGAGTCAAAATTTAAAGCCTATAAAATAGTGGGAATGGCATTTTTCTGTATTGGTGCATGTACAGTGGAAAAGATATACATTTCTTAAATACTGTTCTCAATTTGGGTCCCCAAAAGGTTTAGCGGGTGCCATGCACTACTTTAGGTAAAAATTGACAGTTTGAAACCATTTTGACCTACATCACAGCAATAATTTGGTCTCTAGCTCTATGCAAAAAACCAAACCAACCACCTACAAACTTTTTGAAAAATGGCTATGTTGGTGGGATTACATCTCCAGAACTTCTAGCTCAAATGACCCCAAATTTGGGTCACTAACCCTATGTTGCACCCGGTTGAGGCACAGCAAATTTCAGAGGAATCCAACTGAAAATGTCCATTTTAAAGGACTTAGAATAGTCAATCTGCCTGAGTAATGAATGCAGTACAAGGCATATTATTTATGGTTGTTCAAGTGGCTTCCATAAAATTCTTGTGTTAAAGAACCTAAGACTTAAAACAGAAGTTGTGACACAAGCTTAATTTTAGCGCTGTCATGCCACTACCAAATTGTTTTTCCACACGTTCCTAAATGGTTGACATCTTATTGTAAGCATTGGAGCCACCTCACTATCACAGCAAAATCTTGAATAAAACTTGAGCTTGAATACTAAAATGTGAAAAAGGCAGGAAATTCTCAGCAAAGGTGACCACACCAGCCTGAACTCCTTGCATGAGCATCATAACGTGGGTTTTTGTTATAAAACCACTCATTTTTCTCCTTTACTGCACCTTATTTCAGGATGACAGATATAGTTTACTAGTAAATTGGCATCTCCAGGCCACATCCTGAGGGTAGGCATCAGTAAGTTGTTGGGTAGACATAGAGGGTGGTAATTAGACTGTATTGGGAAGGTGGGTAGATGTTGAAGAGTTCATCAATCAGTAGATTCAGAAATAGAGGAACAACTGAAACCCACATTGTGACAGATATAAAGGTTGTCTCTGGTCTGCATTTGGGAGGGGAGTTGATACCAGTATGGGATCGAGCCCATATGTGACGGATAGGTGGAAGTATACAGGGCAAAATTAAGATTGGTGAGAACTTTCTGACACTTTTCTTCTCTTGGATCGTACCCTTTTTTGCTTTGGTGAATGTTCTTGTTTGGTTTTCTAGAAACAGATGGAAGTATTTTTTTAAATACTTTTTAATATGGTAGCTGATTATAAAAAGCATAAAACTTCATTGTATAGTTTGCCTAGCGGTTAGAACTGAAGTGAAATAACTTCTGGCATTACGTTCACAGGTTGGTAACAATGTCTTAAATACTAACTCTCTTTTTACATATAGATATGTTATGTGTTTCGAACTAGCTTCAAGTATATCATGCTAAAGAGCGAAAACAAACTTCTTGCAGGGCATGGAGGAAATGCTGCACAGTGATAAACTTAACCTTCTTGATACATATGTTTTGTAAGTGCAATTTATATATATGCATTATTTATATGCTGAATATTTATTTACACATGTTTAATTCAGCTGTAGCTTTCTTATCAGTACCAAAAATAATCCTGTTCAATGGTTAAAGAGCTATTTACTAATTTATTAAAAATATACAACCTTAACCTGTAACTACTAACATCTATTAAATTGCTTTCGTTTCACATTATTCGTATTCACATTATTCATATTAACATCATATTCAGATGTGGAAAAACAACACTCTAATGCTTTCTGTTTTTTCTCTTCAAATAGCTATTAAGTGGAAGATGGTTAAAAATCCTGCTGTATTTATATAAATCTGGTGTTCTCAATTAATTTGCATCAAAAGCTGTGAGGTGGGGAGAAGGGGATAGGTTTTATCTGACCAGGATGGGGATGCATCTCAAATAAATGGATGTGGGGACAGGTGAAATGCTACATAATAGTAGGTTTATACTGATCATTTAATCATAGTGGGTGAATCCAGGCCCTGTGGAAATCAATGGCAAAATTCTTATTGACGTCAGTGGAACCACGATTTCACCCAGTATTTAAAGATGACAGGACTGCAGACTGTATCAAGGTGCTATAGGGAAAAAAAACTATTAAAATGCTATTAAATTAATGTCTTGCCTGGTGTCTGCTAAATAAGAAATATGGGAGAAATGAGATGGGTGAGGTAATATCACCATGACGACCTTGCTATCTGCCTCAAATGTCTATAAGATCATGTCCAACTCTCAGATATCCATCCCAAACACATCACCAAATTCATCCTTTTCAACCTCACCCATAACAACTTTACATTTAACTTTGTCCAAAACTTGTGAAGGCCAAGATTATAACAGAGTTCAAAAAGAACTAGTTAAATTCATGGAGGAGAGGTCCATCAATTAGCCAGGATGGGCAGGGATGGTGTGTCTAGCCTCTGTTTGCCAGAAGCTGGGAATGGGCGACAGGGGATGGATCACTTGATGATTACCTGCTCTGTTCATTCCCTCTGGGGCACCTGGCATTGGCCACCGTCGAAAGACAGATACTGGGCTAGAAGGACCTTTTGTCTGACCCAATATGGCCGTTCTTATGTTCCCCAATATGTCAACCTCTTCAGAAGCTGACTTGAGAAAGAATTGCTGGAAAAATGCCCCACAAAACTGATGACATACCTGCAATACAACGATAATATTTTCATCCTCTGGACAGACTACCTTCACTCCCTCACAGATTTCCACCACAACTTCAACAACCACCGCACATCCATCAAACTCTTTCTAGAACACTCCCATACTAGCATCAACTTCCTGGATGCCACAATCAGCTTCAGCAATGGAACCCTACAGACAGCTGTATACAAGAAACCCACGGATCACCACACTTAGCTCCACAGATCCAGTAACCACCCCAGATACACTAAGAACTCTGTAATCTACAGCCAGGCACTCAGACACCACAATAATTGCTCTGAGGAGAAAGTTTGGGATACACAACTTAACACACTTAAAACTGCCTTCACCAAACATGGACACTCCACCAGAGAAGTAGTTCGCATCATGGAACAGGCCACTCAAATACCCCCAAAGAACCTGCTTCTATTAAAAAAAAAAACCCAAATCCTTAGTGACTGCACA
Organism: Platysternon megacephalum; assembly: GCA_003942145.1. NCBI lineage: Eukaryota > Metazoa > Chordata > Testudines > Platysternidae > Platysternon > Platysternon megacephalum. Next base: position 1,050,621 of record QXTE01000133.1, read on the forward strand.
CCTCTAGTTGTCACTTATCACCCCACTCAGGAACCAATACAGGGCATCATCAAGCAATTACAACCTATACTTGATGGGGACTGCATCCTGAAAGAAATCTTTTCTGAACTCCCTCTCCTGGCCTTCAAACAATTCCCCAACCTCACCAAGCTCATCATCAGAGGTAAGCCCCCCCAGAACAGGACACATCAATTCAAAGTGGCACCAGACCCTGCCATAACAACAGATGCAAAACCTGTAGACATATCTTCACTGCTACAATGATTATTACCCCCCACAATACTCTTTGTGACATCCATAGGTCCTATACATGCCTATCACAACATGGTGAACCTAATCCCGTGCATCAAATGCACCAATAACAACTACGTGGGTGAAACCAGACAAATACTACACTCTTGAGTGAACTCTCAGAAAAATTATAAAAGACAAAAACACCCTATTACCCAGCGGCAAACACTTTTCGCAAAGGGGATCACTCCATCGCTGACTTCTCAGTCCTCGTCCTCAAAGGAAACCTGCACAACACTTTCAAAAGATGAGCTTGGGAACTTAAATTCATAACGCTGCTATACAATAAAAATCATAGACTCAACAAAGCCATTGGTTTTATTGTTTCATTACAACAATTTGTAACCTACTAACTTTCCTTTGTCTTATGACTGAAGATGTTAATTACCCACTTCATTTTAAGAGGTAGCCCGCAACATATCTTAGCCCCTTATGCTTAACAATCTGTCCCACCTTGTTTTTAGCCGTGACAGTCTGGTTATCTTTTCCCATCTTTCTAGACCTGAAGAAGAGATCTGTGAAGCTCAAAACTTCTCTTTCATTCCAACAGCAGTGGGTCCAATAAAATATATTACCTTACCCATCTTGTCCCTCATATCCTGGGACCAACAGGCTACAATAACACTGCAAACAAATAAGAAAAATGTGGGTTACCTATTAGATCTCTTATAAAATAATTTGTTCTCTGTAACATCACTCAAGTAGGGTCTTTCATACCCTACAGTTATTATTCATGCAATTGGAATTTTGCCTGAGTAGGGAATGCAGTGTAGGTCTATTATTTGTGGTTGTTGAAGGGGCTTCCATAAGATTCTTGTGCGTAAATGAACCCAGGATCAAACAAAACTATTGTCCATAATAGGATTGTACCTCTAGTACAGGGGTGGGCAAACTACAGCACGCTGGCTGGATCCGGCCCACCAGCCGTTTTAAGCCAGCTCTCGAGCTCTTGCTGGGGAGCGGAGTCTGGGGCTTGCCCCCCTCCACCATTCCAGCCGGGGAGCAGGATCAGGGGCTGCTCAACGCGGCTCCTGGAAGCTGCGGTATGGCCCCCCCCTCCAGCTCCTACGTGCTCCAATGGCCCCCTCCGGCACTCCAACGGAAAAGGGACATGCACTGCTTCCGGGAGCTGCTTGAGGTAAGCGCTGCCCAGAGCCTGCACCCCTGAGCCTCTCCCCACACCCCAATCCCATGCCCCAGCCCTGATCTCTCTCCAGCCCTCTGAACCCCTCGATCCTAGCCCGGAGCACCCTCCTGCACCCAAAACCCCTCATCCCCACCCCAGAGCCCGCATCCCCAGCCAGAGCCTGCACCCCCTCCTGCACCCCAACCCCCTGCCCCAGCCCTGATCCCCCTCCCGCCCTTCGAACCCCTTGGTTCTAGCCGAGATCCCCTCCTATACCCCAAACTCCTCATCCCCAGCCCTCACCCCCCCTTCACCCTACTCCCCTGCCCCAGCCTGCACCATATACTCCTGCACCCTGAACTCCTCATTTCTGGCCCCACCCCGGAGCCCGCACCCCCAACCAGAGCCCTCACCCCTTCCTGCACCCCAACCCCAATTTTGTGAGCATTCATGGCCCACCATACAATTTCTATTCCCAGATGTGGCCCTTGGGCCAAAAAGTTTTCCCACCCCTGCTCTAGTAGCTACAACCATGATACAGACTACCCTCCTCTCCAAGGAGTTGCTTGCATAGAATGCAGACAAAAATTCTCTGCTCACACTGATCCTTGAAACCTTGTTAAAACTGGCACACTAGAAATTCCAAAGACACAAATTCTAGTCAAAAGACTAAATGTTAGTTCTCATTATGTACTATAGCTTTTTTCCTTTGGTAAAAGGAAACCTTTTCAAATGTATTTACACTGTGCAATTTATATCAGTTACCAAGAATCATACAGTTAAAACTCAGAACAATGTTTTGATGACATAACTCCTACACCTTGTACATCTTTAAATCTGTAGATACGTGCAAGGTAGTAGTTAAGAACAAATCTTAAATAAGGCACATTGGTTTAGGGTTATTGTTAATTACAGTGACTCATAGTAATAACATGATTCCTCAAAATGACCTCTCTAGATAATCTCACACTTACACTGAAAGCCCTAAAAAAAGTACTTCCTACCTAAAGAAGGAGTATACATATGTTTTTGTCAACTTGGCCTCAAAATCCAAAATACAAGTGGTGTTTTAAAAGTGTCTGATTAAGACAACAAAGATCAGAAAGATGTCTAGCAAGATGTGTTATGCAATAGATCTCAATAGCAGGAATTGACCTGTTTTGACTGCAGTAACAAAAGAGTACTATATATAACTTGTACTAATCTTTACTAATCACCTATGTCTTAATATCTCAAGTCCTCAATATTTTGTTGTAGAGGGACAGAGGGAGTGAGGGAGAAGACAGTTCAGATGCATATGCATGAAATGTGAATCAACAGCAGTATAAGGTCTGTACTAACTGTTGAACTGTTGTGAACATTCATGTGATCTAGTCATTGAAGTAATGTATGAAATATAAGCAAATGTGTGTTGCTTTTACAGCTCATTAATGAAATAAAACAATTAATATGAAATACTTATTAAAATTACTCCACATTAAATAGTGTACTGTTATAGCCACTCATCCATAGCCAGTATTATCAACTCCTAGTGTTCAAAATTAATGAGTCAACCAAAAAAAATCAAGATTGGTTTAAAACTCATAATATAATATTAATAAGTAATAAATTTGGGGTTCTTTTTATTTAGCTTTTGGTTCCTTTGGGATACACTCAGTTCATGTTTTCAGGCTTTTCACCACAACCACAGGAGTTAGAATTTTACTTTTTTTTTAAATGAAAACTGAGATTTTCTTGTAATGACATGGCTCCAGGAACTGGGACTTTAGAAAAAACATTAAATAGCACAAGACTTGCCACCAACTCTTCTGTGATTTCAGAATTTGCCTTTCTAGTTGGAGTCGGTGTCAAAAAGAAAGAAAATCAGCATCCCAGTACATGGTATTCTTGTTTGTTTGGGCAGACAGGTTACTGACAGTCACTCTGAGGAGTAGAGGGGCTAGCTATCTTTTTAGATACTTATAAATGTTAATTTAACCTCTTCATAGTCTCATTAGTATTCTTTACTTTCCAAAATCTTATCTTTGTATCACTTGTTTTTCCATCCAAATTATGATTCCATGTGACACAATGAGTGATGCTGCCTTATAATGCCACTTATCTAGTCCTCGCTATTTCACAGATTTCACAGAATACCAGGGTTGGAAGGGACCTCAGGAGGTCATCTAGTCCAACCCCCTGCTCAAAGCAGGACCAATCCCCAACTACATATGATTTAACTACATATGATTTACATTCAGTCTTTCAATTCTTTTCCATGTAAATAGCATTAACCTCTGTAATCCACTTCCAATACTTGTTAATGGGATATTTGTCCAGTACAAAACTAAGGAGTGTGCAAGTGAAAAATTGAGTATAAAAATCTCCTTCCTGAATGTTACATGCCCACAGAACAAGTCAGAGAAGAAAATCAACAGAAATATGTTCACTATAAAAATTGTCTTGCAAAGATGATGAATGCTGTATCTTAAATCAGTATTGTACAGTGATGGAATGTGTTAATTTTTTTCACTCTATGTTGCTTTATGATTTGTGACACAGTGTGGTGTTTTTGGTTTTTTAAGTGATGCATCCTGTTAACTTGATCTGCATTACTACTATAATTGTTATAGTGCTGACAACTTTAATTTGTTGTTATTATTCAACAATAGGTCTGATTCTTTTACTTATGTGTGTGCAAGACCTCTGAATTCAGTGGACCTGCTCCTGATTCTCACTGATGGGAGAAGAGAATTAGGTCCATTACATTTTTCTTACATCAAGTGAGCTGTTTCAGTATGCTAATTTTTTTAAATAAAATATATTTTTAAAAATAAAGTCTTGAGATATTTGGAGTTTTTCTAAAACCCCAGTTCCTGATTCATGTGAGAATCTCAGCTTTCATTTCAACAAAATAGGTTTCTAGCCCTCATGGTTATCGAGAAAAGTTGGAAAGTATGAAGGGAATGCTCAAAAACCAGAAGGGAAACAAAAAGAACCTCAATTTTAAGACTAATTTTTAAGTCGGTCATGATTTTTGGGGGCCTGACTCATTTTTAATGTTTAAGGTTAGTGATATTGAGTTCATATTCAATTAATTTTAAATCTAAAGCTGTATTTGCTTAATCATCTATGCTTAATTTGCAACCAAATATATTAATTGTTTGGGGGAAAAAATGAAAGACTTGGAGAAATACAGGTGCAAAATGACTATGAAATCTCTAGTAAGGGTTTTAATAAAAGAAAATACTTTCATACTTTAAAAAAATAGAAATAATAGAAAACTTTACTCAAAACTCCCTATACAATAATATTGGGTATTCTGGAATGTTTCAAAGGGGAGGGGTTATTTAAAATTTACCTGCTTTGAAAAATTCCCTTATCAAGTTGTCCCCTTCCTTTTCTTTCCCCTCAACCTCTGCCATTTTCTAAGGAGATCATACATAATCTCTCAAATCTTCCCCTATTTAAATCGCTGTCTGTATCAGGATGATTATAGCGACTTTGTTATTACTGTGGGGCCAAGAAAATGTTAGGATTAAATATGGAGAAGGAAGAATACACAGCATCAGACCAAAAAGACTCCAGATGGTTTTTTGATGAGCTGAACACTGTACAGTCCACAATCTAATGGTACCACCCCATTTGGAATGCAGATGAGTCACTGCTGCTAACCGATCACGGACAAATTCTGAAAAGGTGATCTGAACACTTTAATAAGGTTCTGAATTGGCTGTCCACCTCATCATCAGCAGCACTTCATAATCCTGAATAACTTCCAGTTCAAGACCAACTTTCAATTCCACTGAACATATCTGACGTATGGCAAGCTGCATGCAGTATTGTTGTAGCCCTGTTGGTCCCAGGATATTAGAGAGACAAGGTAGGTGAGGTAGTATCTTTTATTGGACCAACTTCTCTTGGTGAGAGAAACAAGACCTGAATAAGAGCTCTGTGTAAACTCGAAAGTTTGTCTCTTTCACCAACAGAAGTATGTAAAGCTGTCAAGCAAATGACAAACAGCAAAGCAGCAGGTCCAGATGGTATTCCTGTTGAGATCTTCAAATGTGGGGGCCATGAGCTGATTAGGAAGTTCACTGGTCTCTACTTGGGGAACAGGAGGCTGTGCCACAGGAACTTAAAGTTGGCAACATTATCCATCTTTACAAAAGGAAAGGCAATCACGCTTCTTGTGATAACCATTGTGGCATTTCACTCTTCGTCACTGTAAGAAAGATACCCAAGGCACGCTGAACCAACTAATTGATCAACTTGCAGAGAAGATACTGCCTGAAAGCCAATGTGGTTCCTGTCCTGGGTGTGGTACTTCAGATGTGATCTTTGTACTCTGGCAAATTCAGGAGAAATGTCATGACCAGAATCAAGACCTATATGTAATTTTTGTCACTCTTACTAAGGCCTTTGACTCTAAATTAAGATGGCATGTGGACAGGCTTCCACAAGTTCGGTTGCCCTGATAAATATGTCAACATTATTAAATCTTTTCATGCAGGAATGCAGGTTCCTGTCCTTGACCACGGCTGCTTCTCAGCTCCTTTTGTTGTCACCAATGCAATAAAACAAGGCAGTGTTCTTGCTCCAACATTATTTAGTATCATATTTGCAGTAGTTCTAATAGGTGCATTCAGCGCCATTGATTGTGGCATTTATATGCAGTACTGTATGAATGGAAGTGTCTTAAATCTGCATCACCTGTGTGCAAAGACAAAAGTTATGGAGACAATTATTCACCCATAACTTCAGGGACATTCAGTTGCTCACTGACTGTTTTGCATGTGCAGCAAAATGTTTTGTCTTAACAATCAGCCTAAAGAAGACAGAAGTCATGGTCCAGTCACAACCAGGAAATACTGCAACTATTTCAGTTGTAATTGTCGACAATGTACTATTCAAGGTCAATAACAAATTTTGCTACTTAGGCAGTGTCATTTCATGAGATGCAATGATTGATGATGACATTACAAAGCACATTGAGGAAGCCAGTGATGCCTTTGGAAAATTTCAGTGTCATCTCCAGAATGAACACAGTGTCCGACTGCAAAAAAAAATTGATGTTTACCACAACACTGTCATCACCACACTCCTCTACCGCTGCAATACGTGGACTGCTTATCAACACCACATAAAATGCTTGGACCAGTTCCAACTACAATGTCTAAGGTGGATACTTGGCATTAAATAGCAAGATTTTGTTCCAAATACAGAGGTCCTTGATTTCTGCAACATCACAGGCATTGAAGATTTATATCTCAGATTGTGTGGTCATGTGGTCTGTATGTCTGACAGTAGAATATCAAAGGCTTTTCTACAGAGAATTGCAGGCTGGAACTTGTTTTATAGGTAGACCAAGAAAATGTTACAAAGACACTCTCAAGGCCAACCTCCAATCTTGCAGTGTTAACCTCAACACCTGGGAGCTCTTGGCCCATGATAAGACTTAATGACAACAGCTCTGCCATCTCAGATTGAAAAACTTTGAGAGCTCTTGCGAATTGTTGCAATCAAGTGGAAATGTGCAAGGCATAAAGCTAAAAGCAGTGCACATTCTACTACAATTGCTTTCACCTGTCTGAAATTGGTCTTTGGTCTCATCTCAGGACCCACAATAAGTGACTGTAGCTCATCCATCAAATTCAACAGGAGACTCCATCACCATCAGTATGTGTGTATATTATAAGTGGGACTTGTAGCACTTCCCGTTATAAGGCCCTTAACTTTAACCATGTAGGCTGAAATTTTCCATATTGCTTCAGCCAGAATTTATTTTGGAAACTTTCAGTCAAAATGGTTCCTCTTTTTCTGAGACCAAAGCTAAGAAAAAATGTATTGCTTTGCCCATTGTAAAAATTTCTGTTGGTCTTTTTGGGAAGCTGTCATCGTGCTTTGAAGACGGGACTTGAAATTTGGCGTTTGTGTCAGGGATGTGCTTTTTTGCCATCCCCAGGAAAATCCAACCAAATGTGACCAAGTTCTAAGCTTTTGAAAAAATGCAGTTTGCACATGCTTAGTAGAGCTGCCTCAGATTTTAGTAGCTAAATTCCCAAGATTCTGTCCATACTGGGCATGCTCCAACCTGAGGCTGAGCAGGTCTCCTCCTGTAACTGCATCTCCATGTTGCTGTAGGCTGGGCTGGGGCCAGAGACCTGAACTGAGAACAAAGAGACTCACTCCTGTGCTCTCAGTACCGCCTCCCACCCCGGGGAGTGGGGGTCCAGGCAGTGTAGACTGGGAGTTCCCGGGCAAGAAGATTGGGAGCTGGTGGGGGGTGGAGAGGGGAGACATCTAATAAGAGGAGTTGAGTATGGGGGAAGAATTGGGATTGGCTGGGCGAAGAGACTGGATGAGGATTCGAGACAGGGAGACTCAGACACTGTGATTAGGCAAGCCCAGGAAGGAAGACTTGGATTGGGAACCAGTGGAGAAGGGGAATGTAGGTGGGGGCAACAGAGCAACTGTAAGCCCTGCGGGCAGGGAGAGAGACCAACTGGACAAGGAACCAGGAAGGGTGGGGGGAAATGGAACTGGCTGGCTAAGAGACTGGGGACAAGGAGCTGATAAATTAATTAGAATCTGGCCTCCTTATATTGTATGTTAATTTAATTTAATTAATTAGTGGACAATATCTACTACTCCTGGGGGAATTCTGCAGCACTGCGCAATGCAGAATTTTGCAGAAATTAACATTGTGCATACAGAATTTCCTTTCCCCTGCAGAAATAAGCTGCAGTGCTGCTGGCTGCCACTAGGGGCCGCTTGACCCAGCAGAGCCCAGCTCACACATAGAAAACACTGCCAGGGGAAGGGGGAGGGAGGTAGAGGGTTCCTGGCAGCTGCAGTTCCCGGCATACCCTGAGGGAAGGAGAGGGCGGTGCGCAGGAAACTCCATGCAAGCCTGAGACGAAGCATCAGGCTGTTCTTCGAGTGCTGTCCCTGTGGGTACTCCACTTTAGGTGTTCATGTGCCCCTGCGCTCGTAGTCGGAGACTTTTGGTAGCAGTGCCTGGTTGGGTCGCACATGCGTGGTACCTGCCTCACGCTGCTGCAGGCAGTTAACCGATGCTGTGTGACCAACCCCTACTCAGTTCCTTCTCTACCGCCCTTGGCTAGGAGTCGGAGCCATCAGCAGCGCCTTGCTCCTTTGTAGTTAATTAGTTAAGTCAGTTACTTAGTTTTCGTGTTAGCAGCTACTTAGCTTGTTTCCCTTTTCTCTTTTTTCCTTGGTTTAAAAAAAAAATCCTCACGGCCAGGAACTTCAGAAAAACAGCCGTTTTGTGGGTGAAAGCCCCCCCAATGCCCGGTTTCCCAGGCTTTCAGCGCCTTGCCTCCAGGCTCACAGTGCCTGTCCCTGACAGCCACGGTCGGTGTTTGCTGCCTGGGCGAAGCAGGCATGCCGCAAAGTGTTGCATTGCCTCAGGCTCACAGCCAGAACGGCACAGAGTGGAGAGATCTCTCGGACCTGCGTCGGGGCATGAGGCTCGCCCCCCCCCCCCCCCCCCCCCCCCCCCCCCCCCCCCCCCCCCCCCCCCCCCCCCCCCCCCCCCCCCCCCCCCCCCCCCGGGGGGGGGGGCCCCACCACGGGGGGGGGGGCCCCCCCCGCCCCGGGGGGGGGGGGGGGGGGCCCCCCCCCCCCCCCCCCCCCCACACACACACACACTTCGCCAACCGCGGCTTCGGACAGGGGTCCTGTCTCCAAATCCCACGTCGGAGTGCCCCGCGGGGCATCACTCGAGGAAGCACCTGGGTCCCCACCACAGGAATCGGAAAAAAAAAAAAAAAAAGCCGTCCTGCAGCTAATAATAGCACTGGCTGTGCTGTCAGCACCGGGAGCAGGGGTGGCTGAGAGCTCCAGCACCGCTGCAGACAGAGACTCTGCGGAGGACAGCTCCGGCGCAGGGACTGAGGGGAGGTTGGAGCCCCATGCCTCCATGCCACAATCTACAGCCGCAAGCATCCAGCGCTGGGAGCCGAGGTGGTGGAAATCCCCGGCACCACTAGAGCCAGAGACTCTACACGAGCTGGCTCCGACACAGGCACTAAGGGGAAATCAAAATCCGTGCCTCCGCACCGCAATCTACAAACGGCGGCGCAGCACTGCTACAAAAGGCGGCTTCTTCAAAGGCGCGCCCGACACGCACAGAGGCACAGCCAACAGCGCCACCTTCTCCTCCGCCCTGGCACTGACATGGAGGCAGCCACAGGGGCCAATCAAACCAGCACAGCAGCAGTTCCTCAGACAGAGGGTTCTGGTATTCGGCTCTGCCCCTGATCCCCCTATCCACAGTACCGATACGAGAATGATACCCTCGGCAACAAGTCTCCCTGCGTCCCCAACACCACTCACTGTCTCGCTCCTTATTTGAAGGAGGAAGATGAGGAAGAACAGGGAACTATTCTCCCACCGGCTCCTATCTATCAGGAGTCAGTCAACCCAGGAGTCTCTCCTGGGGCATATTATGCTGTCCCCAGGTACTTACAGTGATATGGGCATACTGGAATCCATGGGTCATATGCCCCACACAAGGGGGGACTGCCCACCACGGCCAGACCCAGCACACAGTATTTCCCCACGGCTTCTGTACCAGCACCCTCAGTGGTACCAGGGAAAGAGGAGGAAGAACCCCCGCTCCTGCAGGGGCATCACCTACGGCGGGAGGTCCGACAGGAGGTGTGTACCAACAAAGGGCGCAGAGTTCGCACCCAGCGCCTAATTTCTTAGTGATAGACGCAGTCCAGTGACGTGGCATGCAACAACAGCCCAGAAACACAACTCATGATAAGGACTGGAAAACACTTGATCAGTTTTGGCAATAAGGCTGACTCCTTGGCTACACCTCACCTCCACATAGCCAACTATGTGACATTACTAACGAAATACAACAATACAAATTACCCAAAAATATCCGAATTGATTAATTTTATTGCCAAGGACAAGGAAGAACAATTCGCAGCACTTGATTCTGAGGACAGGGCTGCAACATCTGTGTTGATGGTGGTTGTATTGAGAAGGGCCTCATGGCTCTATCGTTCTGGCTTCCCCGAAGAGGTGCAATCCATGGTGGAAGACTTGCCACCCCAAATTATTCGCCAAAAAGACACTTCACTCACTCACGGACTCACGAGCGACTCTCCAATCCTTGGGAACCTATAACCCCAAACCCAAGAGGAAATAGAGGAATTACTTTACATCCCAACGATACCACCAGCCAATGTATTCACAACAACAGCGGTGATTTGACTCACAGGGTCGCAGACACAGGCCCTGAGGGGACAACAATCTACTTCTCAAGTTGCTGCATCCCAACCATCAACCTCCCCGAACAAGAACTCTGGTGGATGGAGACTAATACTCGACCTCCGATAATTCAACAAGTTCGTCAGAAACACAACGATTCGAGATGGTCACTCTATACACTATAAGCGAATGCCTGCTAAAAGCGTCAACCCAGCAGGCAGCATTGCAAGCCTCTGAACAGGTGGTAACCCTCTTCACGAATCTGGGCTTCCTAATAAATACCGACCAGCCCACTCTAACAACTGTGCAAGAGCTGGACTTCATTGGGGCCCACCTCAGCTCTGTCGAGGCCAGCCTCATACCCACTGCGCGAAATAGCCCATAGGTATCTGCCAGGACTTTCCCCCAACTCCTCGACCACATGGCAGCCACAACATTTGCTGTCAGACACACCAGATTAAACATCCATTGCCTACAAAGAAGGCTACCTATCAGCTTTGTTCCACACAGGCACAGCATAAACAAGCGCCCCACGATATCGGGCAAAATAAAGGACCCCCTTCTCTGGTGGGCAAAACCAACCAACATATGCACGGGGGCACCCTTCATTCAGACCACAAATGCCTCACTCCTGGGATGTGGATCACACCTGCACCCACATTCTATATAGGGCCACTGGTCCCCTGCAGAATCCCTTCGACATATAAACGTATTGGAACTTCAAGCTGTCCACAACGCTTCCTCCCAATTCCTGCCACTCATCAAGGACAAGGCTATTTGAAGCCTTCGCTTGTATGTATTATATATACAGACAAGGGGGAGCACACTCACAGTACCTCTGTGTGCAAGCCATAAAACCCTGACGATGGTGCATCAGACACAATATCCACACCACCACAGCAGATACCCTCAGCAGACAAATTTCTCAGGACCGCGAAGGGAGCTCGACAACACAGTACTCCATGTATTTCAACACTGGGGGTTCCCCACAGTAGACCTTTTTACAATGACACAAAATACCAAACACCCTCGTTTTCGTTCTGGTGCAGATCTCGGTGTGCAGTCGTTAGGCGATGCATTCCTCCTCAAGTGGAATGCTCCCCTTGTCTATGCCTTCCCTCCTATTCCTCCCTTGAACCGAGTGATCCACAAGATCAGGCTGGATGGGCCACAGTAATTCTACTAGCATGGTCTCGCCAAACCATGCTATCCTTACCCTCTCAGCATAACCGTGCATCCATGAATCGCACTCCCACTTCTGTCTCACCCGCTGTCCCAGGACTCAGGCCGTGTCCTGCATCCACAGAAACTCCATCTCAGAGCATGGCTCCTCCATGGCTCACGGAACCTGAGCTGACCTGTTCAGAGGAGGTACAAAATATACTGTTACACAGATGAACAGAAATGAACTGTCGCCCATACAACCTGAAGGGGAGACGAGTTAAGGCCTGGTGTCAACTAAAACGGATGACTTCCATCCCAGGGACATTACCTCTATACTGCGTTACCTATTAAAACTCAAATGGTCAGACCTATCCATGAGCTCAATAAAAGTCCATCTATCTACCATCACAACATTCCACCCCAAGGTGGATTGCCATCCCGTTTTTACCCATCTACTGACCCAATGTTTCCTCAGAGGACTCAGTAATGCCTACCCTGAACTACGTGAGCCTACTACACCATGGGACCTGAACCTGGTCCTTCGGATCATCACCTCTTCCCCGTTTGAACCCATGACAACATAATCGCTGCTACACCGTTCTATGAAAGTAGCATTTCTTGTGGCAATGACATCTGTCAGACGTGTGGGAGAACTGTGGGCTTTCATGCCAGAAACCCCATACATAGTGTTCTTAGAGGATAAAGTCTCCCTCAGACCACACCCCTAAATCCGACACAGATAGAACACATTACACACTTCATAATCTTGATGTTCGGAGGGCATTGGCTTCTTACATAGACAGGACTAAACCATCCCATAAATCACCCAGACTGTTTCTATCCATCACTGAATGCTCCCAAAGGAGCACCATCTATAAACAAAGACTTTCCAAGTAGATCCATAATTGCTATCATCAGTGCGACTGCCAATCCCTCATGGGGATTCGCTCACATCCCACTAGAACCTTATCAGCCTCCACGGCTTCCCTGCACAATGTACCTATCATGGACATTTGTAGAGTTGCTACCTGGGCCTCAGCCCATACCTTTAGACAGTACTATTATGCCTTAAAGCAACAGGCAACATCTGATACCTTCTTCGGATGCTCTGTACTATCAGAGGTCACGACTTCAACTCCGAAGCCCCTCCTTTCATCGGAGGGCACTGCTCTGAAGTCACATAAAGTGGAGCACCCACAGGGACAGCACTCGAAGAAGAAGAGAGGGTTACTCACCTTGTGCAGCAACTGAGGTTCTTCGAGATGTGTGTCCCTGTGGGTGCTCCAATACCCTCCCTCCTCCCCTCTACTTCGGAGTTTCCTTATTAGTCTCTGCAGTAGAGAAGGAACTGAGTGGGGGTTGGTCACACAGCATCGGTTAACTGCCTGAAGCAGTGCGAGGCAGGGACCATCCATGTGTGACCCAACCGGGCACTGCTACCAAAAGTCTTCGACTACGAGCGCAGGGGCGCACGAACACCTAAGTGGAGCACCCACAGGGACACACATCTCAAAGAACCTCAGCTACTGCACAAGGTGAGTAACCTTCTCTTTCTCCCTCTGGATCCCTGGGCTCTGTGGGGGAGAGGGGTGGCTGTCTGGGCTGGGTCGGGTGACCAGATGTCCCGATTTTATAGGGACAGTCCCAATATTTGGGGCTTTGTCTTATATAGGTGCCCAATTTTTCACACTTGCTGTCTGGTCACCCTAGGGCTGGGGAGAGGGGGCGGCTGGGCTCAGGGCAGAGAGGGTGCAGGTGTCTTGGCCAGGGGGGCCCCATGGCTGGGCTCTGGGGGAGAGGGGGTATCTGGGCCGGGGGCCCGCAAAACTAGGCTATGGGGGGGTTGGGTTTATTGGCTGGGGGGTGCACCATGGCTGGGCTCTGGGGGAGGGGTTCATAGAATCATAGAATCATAGAATATCAGGGTTGGAAGGGACCTCAGGAGGTCATCTAGTCCAACCCCCTGCTCAAAGCAGGACCTAATCCCAACTAAATCATCACAGCCAGGGCTTTGTCAAGCCTGACCNCAGGAACTGGGTTGTCATAAGGGTTTCTTTAACTCTCTACTCCTGGGGGAATTTTTGTGTGAGTCTGTATTGTTCCAGACATACTTGCTGACAGGTATTTTGAAATAAATTACCAAAATAATTGAAACTGGTGTGATTATGTAGTGTTATTTTGACAAATAACATTTGCAGAATTTTTCAGAATTTTAAAATATTGTGTGCAGAATTTTAATTTTTTTGGCACAGAATGCCCCAAGAGTAATCTAAGGGACAAGGTCTAGAGAACTTTCACTGTAACATAAACTTTGTAGCTCTCCTAGAGACTTGGATAAATTTTTAATAGTTGAAGAAGAAATCTGATTTTCTTTTATTTATCAAGGCAAGGAGTTTCATACTAGTGAAAAATCAAACAATTATATCTTTTAAAGACTCTTCAGATACCAGAAAAGAATGTACAAGTGCCCCCTGCCAATTGATACAAAAGGTAAAAGGACTATTTTCACTTCAGCTGAGTGGCTCTGTGTAGGCTCTACAGCATTTCAAAGGTACCAACTGTGAAATGAATAGAAACAGTTTTTCCCCAAATAATACATTTTTGTCTTCTTTGTTAAAATAATTTTGACTCAAAAACAGATACAACATGAGCATCTAAAGAAAGACTCCTATGGTTGCTATTAAATTGGCAGATATCTCATAAAACTATCCTGTTTATCTTTTATGTTTGTCTTTTTCTAAAAAAATAATATAACACAAAGCATTCCCAACATGATCCTTTTTAGATCACTATAACTTGCTATAATCTACCAGTCTACAGTTTAAGATATATATTTTTGAATTAATTAAAAATGATTGTAGCTCAATGCAAACTATTCACTCACCAACCCAAAGTTCCTGAACATTAAATAACTTATTTATGCTTTATGTAATGACAGCTTTTTTATATGCTAAGATTTTCTATACATGGATTGTTCATCATGGGGAAAGCCACATAAATACTGCTATTACATAAAATAATTCAAAGCTAAGTCTCTAAGGCCAAAGAAGGACTGAAAGTGTATTCACCTAAAGGGCCATCAAGAAATATTAGTCTGAAAAGGGGCCTAAAAGAAGTGAAATAAACTGCTGTAAAAGGCAAAACAGTCTTCCAATCTGTTTATAAAAGAATCATATCCCCTACTTACAGGTTCAAAGCCGTAAAATAGAGACTATGGAAATCTTGATGGCTGATGCAAGGACAGGATCAATATGTTCTAGTGATATTGGATTGAAGTGAAGGAAATAAAGCTCTTGGCAAAGCACCCATACCTCTCATGGAAAAAGTTTTAGAGCTAGTCAAATCTCCCCTGCTGCAGGGAAAACGCATTCAGTCTTATGCTAGATATCAGGATAAATATTATTAATCACAGCAGGTATGACGTGTTTAAAGAATGAACTTAAAATAACAATAAAGAAAATAAGCGATCTGATCCATCAGATTGCATCTAGCCTGCAGTTTTTAAAACAAGTTGCCACATATTTCCTAATTACAACCCACATGGGAGCTTTTCCAGGAGCACCAGAAGAGTGATGTGAAATCAGTACTGGCATTGGAAAATTAATCACAGCTTTACCATCGGCCATCTCAGTTTCAGAGTATCTCTAATGTTATAGTCAATGGGGGGGAAAACAAAACTATAGCCTTGACTATGATGGAGATCAAGAGAAAATATTTGACTTTTGGGGTAGACAGAAAGCACAGAAAGGAAGGACCTATTCCATAGAAGGCAGGTGGAGCTAAAGGGAGTGCCCTATTGCCTCACACCAGATTGGACCTGCCAGAGGGATGCATCAGCTCATGACAGCCTCTCCACTCAACTATGTAGACTAGCGCTCAACTAACTTTCTATTAGGAGCCCCAAACTGGGCTTAGTAGCAGCCAAAAAAGTCACCAGGAGGTGGCAGCAGCACCTGCTGAAGCAGGTAAAAGAGCAGGTTCCCCAAGCAGGGTCATATTAGAGCCACATGGACTACTAGAGCCTCAGGGTGACAGAGAAGGTGTTTTCACTGTAATGGATTGCTTCACTCTATTATGCCCAGATCTCAAAAATCTATGCAAAAACTCATTCATTTGAGGCTGTAATTCATGTTAATTGGGGTGTACAACATGCACCCTGCTTTACACCAAAAGAGCCTGATTCTGTACGGTACTGAGTGCCTTCAACTCCCATGAAATCACTTGTCAAAATGATGAAATGCAGAAGAAGTGTGGAAGGCATATAAGTTGCATAATGCCTGGAAACAGAGAGGAATGAAGCCAAGTATCAGGTTTATTTCTTATTTTATGTTTTTAATGAAAGCACGAGAAAGCAATAGAACAGACATACACAAAATAATACATAGTACTCTCATTGAGGCTGTATGTATGTTAAAAACTATTGATCTTCTGGAAATGAGATATTACATTTACAATTTATGAAAGAATAAAAATATAGTTACCAAAATTTGCTATATTTGGTCTAGGAGAATAAATAAAGCAGAGGTTCATTGATATTCCCTAAATAAAGCAGAAGACACCTCCAGTCCACTCTTTCCTTAAGAAACAGCAGGTAGCTGCAGCAGTGAAGCAAGACTATAAAAGCTGGGGTGTGGTGATCTTTCAAGAAAGTCAGATCCCATCATTATAATTATTTTATTATTTGCATCCAGAGGGCTCAGTCAGGTTTGAAGTCAATTACAGTACTGCCAACTCCAAGCATTCAAAAATCATGAGTCAGACCTCAAAAATCATGAGATTGGCTTTTAAATCTTACTCTTCTTATAATGTTTAAAATGCAAGCCAGAAAAATAAACAAACAAAAAACCCACGAAGATTTCCAGTTCTAAAACACTTGCAAAGGGGATGTTTCTTACCAAAAAAGGAACATTATCTTTTAACTAACTTGTTCCTAAGCTACAGTGAAATTGATTAAAACAGGACAGTTCCATGGACAGAGAAACACCAAATAAACCAGACACCCACAATAAAAGAAATTGGGTGAGAGGGTTATATTTGTTTACAATTTATATTGTTATGGTTTGAGCCACCAGGTGGTGCTTTTACACAGTTTTATAAGATCTTTGTCTTAGGTAGGGTGTTAGCAGTGTACAGCCTAGAAGAAAGGCTACATTACTATCAGTTTTCAGAGGCAGTTTCTTTTACAGAATGGGGGAGCTGTGGGAAGTAGCAAGTGAATTTGCTGTCTGCCCTAGCCCTGGTCTACACTACGAGTTTAGGTCGAATTTAGCAGCGTTAGATCGATTTAACCCTGCACCCGTCCACATGACGAAGCCATTTTTGTTGACTTAAAATCTTAAAATCGATTTCTGTACTCCTCCCCGACGAGGGGATTAGCGCTGAAATCAACATTGCCAGGTTGAATTTGGGGGTAGTGTGGACGCAATTCGACGGTATTGGCCTCTGGGAGCTATCCCATAGTGCTCCATTGTGACCGCTCTAGACAGCACTCTCAACTCAGATGCACTGGCCAGGTAGACAGGAAAAGCCCCGCAAACTTTAATTTTATTTCCTATTTGGCCAGCGTGGCAAGCTGATCAGCACAGGTGACCATGCAGAGCTCATCAGCAAACAGGGCCAGCTCCAGGCACCAGCGAAGGAAGCAGGTGCCTGGGGCGGCCAATAGAAAGGGGCGGCACTCCGTCCGTTATTGGGGCGGCACATCTGGGTCTTCGGCGGCACTTCGGCAGCAGCCCAAGCACTCCGCTTTAGTCTTCGGCGGCAATTCGGTGGCGGCTCCTTCATTCCATCTCTTCCACTTTGGTGGCAGCTCAATCGGGTTTTTCTTTTTTTTCTTTTTTTTTCTTCTTCGCTGCTTGAAAAAAAGCTTGAGCCGGCCCTGTCAGCAGAGGTGACCATGGAGTCCCAGAATCGCAAAAGAGCTCCAGCATGGACCGAACAGGAGGCACTGGATCTGATCGCTGTATGGGGAGACGAATCCGTGCTATCAGAACTCCGTTCCAAAAGACGAAATGCCAAAATATTTGAAAAAATCTCCAAGGGCATGAAGGACAGAGGCTATAACAGGGACCCGCAGCAGTGCTGCGTGAAACTTAAGGAGCTCAGGAAAACCTACCAAAAAACCAAAGAGGCAAATGGCCGCTCCGGGTCAGACCCCCAGACATGCTGCTTCTATCATGAGCTGCATGCAATTCTAGGGGGTGCCCCTACAACTACCCCACCCCTGTACGTGTACCCCTGCAAGGGAGTCTCACGCAACAGGGATGAGGATTTTGGGCATGAGGAAGAGGAGGAGGAGGAGGAGGTTGAAGATAGCGCACAGCAGGCAAGCGGAGAAACCGTTCTCCCCGACAGCCAGGAACTGTTTATCACCCTGGAGACATTACCCTCCCAACCCAGGCTCCCGGACCTTGAAGGCGGAGAAGGCACCTCTGGTGAGTGTACCTTCGTAAATATAATACATGGTTTAAAAGCAAGCGTGTTTAATGATTAATTTGCCCTAAAGACTTGGGATGTATTCGCGGCCAGTAAAGCTACTGTAATGCAGTCAAGCAACATCCGTTCTTTATCTCTCTGTGTTATCCTCAGGAGAGTGATATCATTCATGGTCACCTGGTTGAAATAGGGAAATTTTATTAAGGGGACATTCAGAGGTGGCTGTTCCTGCTGGGCTGTGTGCCTATGGCTGAAAAGAAATCATCCCCGCTCTTAGCCACGCGGTGGGGGGAGGGGTGAAGCGATCATCCCAGTGAATTGGGTGTGAGGGGGGGTTTAGTTGGGTTTGTGCTGCACGTTAACCCAAAAACCTTAGCCCCTCCTTTTAAATGGCCAACCCATTTTAAATGGTCAACCCAACTCTCCCTTTTTTTTCCTCCCACAGCTGCAAATGTTTCAGCGCTACCACTATCATCTCCGTCCCAGAGGCTAGCGCAGATAAGAAGGTGAAAAAAATGCACTCACGATTAAATGTTCTCTGAGCTCATGCAGTCCTCCCGCACTGAAAGAGCCCAGCAGAATGCATGGAGGCAAACAATTTCAGAGTCCAGGAAAGCACAAAATGAACACGAGGACAGGAGGGACGCGCGAGAGGAGAGGTGGCGGGATCAAGAGGAGAGGTGGCGGGATCAAGAGGAGAGGTGGCGGCAGCATGATGAGAGGAGGCAGGAGGCAATGCTGAGGGTACTGGAGGATCAAACGGATATGCTCCGGCGTATGGTTGAGGTGCAGGAAAGGCAGCAGGAACACAGACCCCACTGCAGCCCCTGTGTAACCAACCGCCCTCCTCCCCAAGTTCCATAGCCTCCTCACCCAGACGCCCAAGAACGCGGGAGGAGGGTTCCGGGCACCCAACCACTCCACCCCAGAGGACTGCCCAAGCAACAGAAGGCTGGCATTCAATAAGTTTTGAAGAGCAGTGTGGCCTTGTCCTTCCCTCCTCCTCCACCCCTCCCGGGCTACCTTGGCAGTTATCCCCCTATTTCTGTGACTAATTAATAAAGAATGCATGAATTTGAAACAACAATGACTTTATTGCCTCTGCAAGCGGTGATCGAAGGTGGGAGGCGAGGGCGGTTGGCTTACAGGGAAGTAGAGTGAACCAAGGGGGCGTGTAGCGGGGTGGACACCCGCTCCTGCCTGGAAGGGCTTGAAAGCAGCCCTGGAGAGGGCTGCAGCTCTAAAAGCTGGGCTGATTGGGGAAGCGGCCACAGCTGGGCCACACCCCAATCAGGCCACAGCTGGCCTGTATAAAAAGGCTGGGAGCCAGGAGCTCAGTCAATCTCTCTCTGCGTGCAGAGAGAGAAGGGCCTGGCTGCAGAGAGCTTAACTAAGTGCCTAGAGTGGAGCAGGGCTGGGGAAAGGCCAAGGGAGCCGGGGAGCTCCGGCCTAGGAAAGCCCCAGGCTGCAGGCCTGGTAAGGCCTATTAGTTACTGGGTTGCAGGGGGCAGGGTAGGCAGAGGCAGCAGGTCCGAACCCCTTTGCCTGTGATGAGTGGCTGATACTGCAGTCTGCCCCAGTGAACGGGGGCTAGATGGAGACTGGGCAGTAGCCAAGACTGAGGTGAAGTGGGGATAGTGGGTGGGGGTTCCCCTGGGAGTGAGAGACCCAGAACTGTGGGGGTACTGCCAGGGGGCAGCACCCAGAGAAAGGGGCACTGGGGTCCTGGGAGGGACACGGGGCCAGTGGCAAGGCAGATCACCGGCCTGCAGAGGGCGCTCCAAGGCTGGGAGAGCTAATTCCCGAGGACAACCAGAAGAAGGCGCCGCAGGGGTGAGTCCGCACGCTTACAGGACGGGTTTTCATCAAGGAGAAACAAACAGAACTTTCACACCGTAGCCTGGCCAGTCATGAAAGTGGTTTTCAAAGCTTCTCTGATGCGCAGCGCGCCCTGCTGTGCTCTTCTAACTGCCCTGGTGTCGGGCTGCACGTAATCAGCAGCCAGGCGATTTGCCTCAACCTCCCACCCCACCATAAACGTCTCCCCCTTACTCTCACAGATATTGTGGAGCACACAGCAAGCAGTAATAACGATGGGAATATTGGTTTTGCTGAGGTCTAACCGAGTCAGTAAACTGCGCCAGCGTGCTTTTAAACGTCCAAATGCACATTCTACCACCATTCTGCACTTGCTCAGCCTATAGTTGAACAGCTCCTGACTACTGTCCAGGGTGCCTGTGTATGGCTTCATGAGCCATGGCATTAAGGGGTAGGCTGGGTCCCCAAGGATAAGTATGGGCATTTCAACATCCCCAACAGTTGTTTTCTGGTCTGGAAAGTAAGTCCCTAGCTGCAGCCATTCTGACAGACCAGAGTTCCTGAAGATGCGAGCATCATGTACCTTTCCCGTCCATCCCACGTTGATGTTGGTGAAACGTCCCTTGTGATCCACCAGTGCTTGCAGCACCATTTAAAAGTACCCCTTTCGGTTTATGTACTGGCTGGCTTGGTGCTCCGGTGCCAAGATAGGGATATGTGTTCAGTCTATCGCCCCACCACAGTTAGGGAATCCCATTGCAGCAAAGCCATCCACTATGACCTGCACCTTTCCCAGAGTCACTACCCTTGATAGCAGCAGCTCAGTGATTGTGTTGGCTACTTGGATCACAGCAGCCCCCACAGTAGATTTGCCCACTCCAAGTTGATTCCCAACTGACCAGTAGCTGTCTGGCATTGCAAGCTTCCAGGGGGCTATCGCCACTCGCTTGTGAACTGTGAGGGCTGCTCTCATCTTGGTATTCTGGCGCTTCAGGGCAGGGGAAAGCAAGTCACAAAGTTCCATGAAAGTGCCCTTACGCATGCGAAAGTTTCGCAGCCACTGGGAGTCATCCCAGACCTGCAACACTATGCGGTCCCACCAGTCTGTGCTTGTTTCCCGGGCCCAGAATCGGCGTTCCACGGCATGAACCTGCCCCATTACCACCATGATGTCCACATTGCCAGGGCCCGTGCTTTGAGAGAAGTCTGTGTGCATGTCCTCATCACTCTCGTCACCGCGCTGCCGTCGCCTCCTTGCCTGCTTTTGCAGGTTCTGGTGCTGCATATACTGCAGGATAATGCGCAAGGTGTTTACAGTGCTCATAACTGCCGCGGTGATCTGAGCGGGCTCCATGCTTGCCATGGTATGGCGTCTGCAGGAGAGCAGGAGAGCAGAGTGGCAGCAGAAGCATGATGATGGTTTGCAGCCCTACTGCACCGTCTGCTGCCAGAGCAGGAGAGCAGAGTGGCAGTGGAAGTGGTTGTTCAGTCGTTCAATGACGATGGTTTGCAGCCCTATTGTACCTTCAGCTGCCAGAGCAGAGTGGCAGCGGAAGCGTGACGATGGTTTTCAGCCCTATTATACCGTCTGGTGCCAGAGCAGGAGAGCAGAGTGGCAGCGGAAGCGTGACGATGGTTTTCAGCCCTATTGTACCGTCTGCTGCCAGAGAAGGAGAGCAGAGTGGCAGCGGAAGCGTGACAATGGTTTTCAGCCCTATTGTACCGTCTGCTGCCAGAGCAGGAGAGCAGAGTGGCAGTGGAAGCGTGCCGATAGTTTGCAGCCCTATTGTACCGTCTGCTGCCAGCAGCACCCAGGACACAACAGCGGCGGCTGAGCTGAGCAGGCTGCACGCTTGCCGTGGTATGGCGTCTGCGCAGAAAAAAGGCGCGAAACAATTGTCTGCTGTTGCTCTCACGGAGGGAGGGGCGACTGACAACATGTATCCAAAACCACCCGCAACAATGTTTTTGGCCCATCAGGCAGTGGGAACTCAACCCAGAATTCCAGTGGGTGGTGGAGACTGCGGGAACTGTGGGATAGCTACCCACAGTGCAATGCTCCGAAAGTCGACGCTAGCCTCGGTATTGTGGACACACTCCACCGACTTAATGCGACTTAATGCACTTAGTGGGGACACACACACAATCGACTATATAAAATCGCTTCCTAAAAAATCGACTTCTATAAATTTGACCTAATTTCATAGTGTAGACATACCCCTAATATCTCTAACTAGAGTCAATTTTTGGAGCAGAGTTGCTCCCTGGGAACTAGGCATTAGTGTTTAGGTGGAGATTTTGAAAAGATGTTGCCTGCATGCTGTTTGAGGTCACCTCTGTTCAAGGACTAGATATAGTTTAAGATAAATAAGTTGCACTAAGAATTTATTCACAATGCTTCACTGATTTTTCCTCCAATGGGAAGCTAATCGGCAGGGCCCTAACATCTAATACCACTCAGAAGAAGGGCAACACATATAGATAAATTAAATGTTATATTTATTTTCTGTTTATTTTCTGTACTCTTTTTAACTGTGCAGCAACTGAATTCTTATTACATTTATTTGTATAAATATAAAAATAGCAAAAGCTGGACTATATGAAAAAAGTTACTATTTTAAAAATAATTGTTAAAAATATTGTAGCCCTCTCATATTAAGCACTTTAAAATTGCATTGAAAGTACATTCTCTGTTAGCTGGGCATGTTAAAAAAAGAGGAAACAAGCCCTGTTTCGAACTGTCTCTGTTAACTTGTACAAAATCTCAGATGTGTCCAATAAAATAGATTTTAAAATTTATTAAATATTAGAGCTGGTTGGAAAATGGTAAATATGTTTGTAAATTTTTTTCAAAAAAGTCATTTCCTTTTATTTTTAATTAAAATATAAATTTTCTGATTTTAATT
>QXTE01000133.1:1073635-1087634 GCA_003942145.1 Platysternon megacephalum
TCTCCCCCTTACTCTCACAGATATTGTGGAGCACACAGCAAGCAGTAATAACGATGGGAATATTGGTTTTGCTGAGGTCTAACCGAGTCAGTAAACTGCGCCAGCGTGCTTTTAAACGTCCAAATGCACATTCTACCACCATTCTGCACTTGCTCAGCCTATAGTTGAACAGCTCCTGACTACTGTCCAGGGTGCCTGTGTATGGCTTCATGAGCCATGGCATTAAGGGGTAGGCTGGGTCCCCAAGGATAAGTATGGGCATTTCAACATCCCCAACAGTTGTTTTCTGGTCTGGAAAGTAAGTCCCTAGCTGCAGCCATTCTGACAGACCAGAGTTCCTGAAGATGCGAGCATCATGTACCTTTCCCGTCCATCCCACGTTGATGTTGGTGAAACGTCCCTTGTGATCCACCAGTGCTTGCAGCACCATTTAAAAGTACCCCTTTCGGTTTATGTACTGGCTGGCTTGGTGCTCCGGTGCCAAGATAGGGATATGTGTTCCGTCTATCGCCCCACCACAGTTAGGGAATCCCATTGCAGCAAAGCCATCCACTATGACCTGCACATTTCCCAGAGTCACTACCCTTGATAGCAGCAGCTCAGTGATTGTGTTGGCTACTTGGATCACAGCAGCCCCCACAGTAGATTTGCCCACTCCAAATTGATTCCCAACTGACCAGTAGCTGTCTGGCATTGCAAGCTTCCAGAGGGCTATCGCCACTCGCTTGTGAACTGTGAGGGCTGCTCTCATCTTGGTATTCTGGCGCTTCAGGGCAGGGGAAAGCAAGTCACAAAGTTCCATGAAAGTGCCCTTACGCATGCGAAAGTTTCGCAGCCACTGGGAATCATCCCAGACCTGCAACACTATGCGGTCCCACCAGTCTGTGCTTGTTTCCCGGGCCCAGAATCGGCGTTCCACGGCATGAACCTGCCCCATTACCACCATGATGTCCACATTGCCAGGGCCCGTGCTTTGAGAGAAGTCTGTGTCCATGTCCTCATCACTCTCGTCACCGCGCTGCCGTCGCCTCCTTGCCTGCTTTTGCAGGTTCTGGTGCTGCATATACTGCAGGATAATGCGCAAGGTGTTTACAGTGCTCATAACTGCCGCGGTGATCTGAGCGGGCTCCATGCTTGCCATGGTATGGCGTCTGCAGGAGAGCAGGAGAGCAGAGTGGCAGCAGAAGCATGATGATGGTTTGCAGCCCTACTGCACCGTCTGCTGCCAGAGCAGGAGAGCAGAGTGGCAGTGGAAGTGGTTGTTCAGTCGTTCAATGACGATGGTTTGCAGCCCTATTGTACCTTCAGCTGCCAGAGCAGAGTGGCAGCGGAAGCATGACGATGGTTTTCAGCCCTATTATACCGTCTGGTGCCAGAGCAGGAGAGCAGAGTGGCAGCGGAAGCGTGACGATGGTTTTCAGCCCTATTGTACCGTCTGCTGCCAGAGAAGGAGAGCAGAGTGGCAGCGGAAGCGTGACAATGGTTTTCAGCCCTATTGTACCGTCTGCTGCCAGAGCAGGAGAGCAGAGTGGCAGTGGAAGCGTGCCGATAGTTTGCAGCCCTATTGTACCGTCTGCTGCCAGCAGCACCCAGGACACAACAGCGGCGGCTGAGCTGAGCAGGCTGCACGCTTGCCGTGGTATGGCGTCTGCGCAGAAAAAAGGCGCGAAACAATTGTCTGCTGTTGCTCTCACGGAGGGAGGGGCGACTGACAACATGTATCCAAAACCACCCGCAACAATGTTTTTGGCCCATCAGGCAGTGGGAACTCAACCCAGAATTCCAGTGGGTGGTGGAGACTGCGGGAACTGTGGGATAGCTACCCACAGTGCAATGCTCCGAAAGTCGACGCTAGCCTCGGTATTGTGGACACACTCCACCGACTTAATGCGACTTAATGCACTTAGTGGGGACACACACACAATCGACTATATAAAATCGCTTCCTAAAAAATCGACTTCTATAAATTTGACCTAATTTCATAGTGTAGACATACCCCTAATATCTCTAACTAGAGTCAATTTTTGGAGCAGAGTTGCTCCCTGGGAACTAGGCATTAGTGTTTAGGTGGAGATTTTGAAAAGATGTTGCCTGCATGCTGTTTGAGGTCACCTCTGTTCAAGGACTAGATATAGTTTAAGATAAATAAGTTGCACTAAGAATTTATTCACAATGCTTCACTGATTTTTCCTCCAATGGGAAGCTAATCGGCAGGGCCCTAACATCTAATACCACTCAGAAGAAGGGCAACACATATAGATAAATTAAATGTTATATTTATTTTCTGTTTATTTTCTGTACTCTTTTTAACTGTGCAGCAACTGAATTCTTATTACATTTATTTGTATAAATATAAAAATAGCAAAAGCTGGACTATATGAAAAAAGTTACTATTTTAAAAATAATTGTTAAAAATATTGTAGCCCTCTCATATTAAGCACTTTAAAATTGCATTGAAAGTACATTCTCTGTTAGCTGGGCATGTTAAAAAAAGAGGAAACAAGCCCTGTTTCGAACTGTCTCTGTTAACTTGTACAAAATCTCAGATGTGTCCAATAAAATAGATTTTAAAATTTATTAAATATTAGAGCTGGTTGGAAAATGGTAAATATGTTTGTAAATTTTTTTCAAAAAAGTCATTTCCTTTTATTTTTAATTAAAATATAAATTTTCTGATTTTAATTGCCCACAGAATATTTCAGTTTTTTGTTTCTGTGTTATCTGTCTTTGTTTTATCTTTTTCTCCCCGAACCTCCTTTTCCTTTCTTTTTGCTTGCCTTTTACCTTTTTTCCATTTTGCCCCGAAAAAAGAATGGAGGGGAAAAAAAGAAAAGAAGGAGGAAAGGGAACTAAAATATCAAAAACTGTAAAACTGTAATTTTTGGTTTTGAAAACCAAATTTTTTTTTGTTTTAGTTTTCCTTGAAATCAAAAACTCAATTGATCTTTTTTTCCATGAAAATTTTCAGTTTTGTAAAAAGGCCATTTTTCATTTAAAAAAAGTTTTGAATGACAAATTTTAACCAGTTATATAAAATGCATCACATGAAATGTGTTTCCAACCAGATGTCTCTGTTAGCTGGTTTCTTACATACAGCCCTAATCTTGCAGTCCTTTCATTCAACAGTCCCACTGAAGTCAGCTATTGTGTCCCTGGTCAAACCAATCCTCAGCCAATAATATCCACTTTTTTGGCCATGCTAGCTTCCTGCTCACCACCCCAGAGGAGAGTCTGCACCTGCTTTCCACTACCATAAGCGCCCCACATTAAGAAAGAGTATCAGAGTTTTCTTGACTTCAACTAAACTCATTTTCATGACATGGCAAGATCTGAGTGCCTGCTGCCTGTGTTTTAACATCTCTGTAAGTGCACAACCTTGCAGTACATGTATTGTTATGTTCCAGACACAGAAGCTGAAAGAGCCAATATTTCATATTTGTCCAAGAATAAGGAATATAGAAAGCTGATAAGAAAAATCACTCTAGAATTTTCAGAAGGTCAGAATGCAAGAGACAAAGTCAGATGTAAACAAACCACATGGAATCTACATTCAGCATTTCATGTGAAACGTTCCCTACTTTAACCTGAGAGGGATGATAACTGATTTTTTTTGGTCTCAAATAAGCTGTCAGAATGAAAGGATAGTCTGTACGTAGTATTTCCTAAAAAATCATCCTACAGATCAATTTACACAACTCCTATGAGGATAACTGTAGACAAATAACTTGGGATAGTTAAGCATCTGACAGACATACTGTGAGAATATGGAAAATATTTTCACTGACTATAAGAAAGAGAGCTCTCACAATGTTAGACAGTACAAGTCAGTTAATTATTTTCCTTCTTCTATCTCTAAGCATATTACATCCCTTATCCTACCCTCTCCCTTTTCCTTCTTTTCTCACATTTATTGTCAGAACTAAGGCTACTTCCAGTGAGCCAACTAACCATACCCTAACATTGAGGGTATGTCCACACTACAGCAGGAAGGGTGCTTCCCAGCTTGGGTAGACAGCCACCTGCTAAGTCTGCTCGAGCTACCACTCTAAAAATAGCAGTGTTGATGGGGGTAGCACAGGTGGCAGTTAAGGCTTGCCACCTGAGTAAAAACTCACCTGGACCCCCGGGGTACTTATTTGGGTGGCTAGCCCAACCTGCTGTCCAAGCTACCCCCAGCTATAAGGCTATTTTTGGCATGCTAGTTCAAGCAGAGCTACCAAGTGTCTATCTACTCAAGCTGGGATGTATGCTCCTGGCTGTGGAGTAGACATTCCCTATGTGGATTCACAATCAAGGGACAGACACTTGGATATCAGTGTTACACCCAGTATAAATACCTATAGATGTATAAATTAGGTGTGCAGTTTGACATTTCTCTATAGTTGAATAGAGAAATCATCTTACCATGTTCATAGAATCATAGAAGATTAGGGTTGGAAGAGACCTCAGGAGGCTCAAAGCAGGACCAACACCAACTAAATCATCCCAGCCAGGCCTTTGTCAAGCCGGGCCTTTAAGGATGGAGATTCCACCACCTCCCTAGGTAACACGTTCCAGTACTTCACCACCCTCCTAGTAAAATAGTGTTTCCTAATATCCAACCTAGACCTCCCACACTGCAACTTGAGACCATTGCTCCTTGTTCTGTCATCTGCCACCACTGAGAACAGCCTAGCTCCATCGTCTTTGGAACTCCCCTTCAGGTAGTTGAAGGCTGCTATCAAATCCCCCCTCACTCTTCTCTTCTGCAGACTAAATAAGCCCAGTTCCCTCAACCTCTCCTCGTAAGTCATGTGCCTCAGCCCCCTGAACATTTTCGTTGCCCTCCGCTGGACTCTCTCCAATTTGTCCACATCCTTTCTGTAGTGGGGGCCCCAAAACTGGACACAATACTCCAGATGTGGCCTCACCAGTGCCGAATAGAGGGGAATAATCACTTCCCTCTATCTGCTGGCAATGCTCCTACTAATGGAGCCCAATATGCTGTTAGCCTTCTTGGCAACAAGTGCACACTGCTGACTCATATCCAGCTTCTCGTCCACTGTAATCCCCAGGTCGTTTTCTGCAGA
Organism: Platysternon megacephalum; assembly: GCA_003942145.1. Classification (NCBI taxonomy): domain Eukaryota; kingdom Metazoa; phylum Chordata; order Testudines; family Platysternidae; genus Platysternon; species Platysternon megacephalum. Next base: position 1,078,705 of record QXTE01000133.1, read on the forward strand.
ACTGCTGCTTAGGCAGTCGGTCCCCAGCCTGTAGTGGTGCATGGGATTCTTCCTTCCTAAGTGCAGGACTCTGCACTTGTTCTTGTTGAACCTCATCAGATTTCTTTTGGCCCAATCCTCCAATTTTTCTAGGTCACCCTATCCCTACCCTCCAGCGTATCTATCTCTCCCACAGCTTAGTGTCATCCGCGAACTTCCTGAAGGTGGAATCTATCCCATCATCCAGATCATTAATAAAGATGTTGAACAAAACTGGCCCCAGGACTGACCCCTAGGGCACTGTGCTTGATACTGGCTGCCAACTAGACATCGAGCTGTTGATCACTACCTGTTGAGCCCGACAATCTAGACAGCTTTCTATCCACCTTATAGTCCATTCATCCAATCCATACTTTTTTAACTTGCTGGCAAGAATACTGTGGGAGACTGTATCAAAAGATTTGCTAAAGTCAAGATATATCATGTCCATCGCTTTCCCCATATCCACAGAGCCCGTTATCTCATCATAGAAGGCAATCAGGTTGGTCAGGCATGACTTGCCCTTGGTGAATCCATGTTGACTGTTCCTGATTACCTTCCTCTTCTCCAAGTGCTTCAAAATGGTTTCCTTGAGGACCTGCTCTATGATTTTTCCAGGGACTGAGGTGAGGCTGACCAGTCTGTAGTTCCCCAGGTTCTCCTTCTTCCCTTTTTTAAAGATGGGCACTATATTTGCCTTTTTCCAATCATCTGGGACCTCCCCCGCTCGCCACGAGTTTTAAAAGATAATGGCCAATGGCTCTGCAATCACATGAGCCAATTCCCTCAGCACTCTCGGCTGTTGGCTGTTTTAGACTCAGCTTGGCAATATAGTTATGGCAGATTCCATACCTATGTCACTGTGCATGTGCAGCAGGCTGAGAGAGAGATATAGTTGTGTGAAACTTGGACTACAAGATCTGAATCTACAGGAATCTTGCCTGAGTTCTGTTTTTGTAATGAACTTGGAACTCAGTTCCAAATTGATCTATAGGCTTAGGCATGATTGAGAGAATCGATACACAGTTTTAAGTGAATTTGGGAAGACTTATTGTTTCATCCCTAAGGCCTGGTCTACACTACGATGTTAGTTCGAATTTAGCAGCGTTATACCGAATTAACCTTGTACCCGTCCACACAACGAGGCCATTTAATTCGACTTAAAGGGCTCTTAAAATCGGTTTCTGTACTCCTCTCCGACGAGGGGAGTAGCGCTAAATTCGAACTTGCTGGTTCGAAGTAGGGTTAGTGTGGACGGAATTCGAAGGTATTGGCCTCCGGGAGGTATCCCACAGTGCACCATTGTGACCGCTCTGGACAGCAATCGAAACTCGGATGCTCTGGGCAGTTGGACAGGAAAAGCCCCGCGAACTTTTGAATTTCATTTCCTGTCTGCCCAGCCTGGTGAGCACAGGTGACCACACAGAGCTGAGCAGCACAGGTAGCGATGCAGGCCGACAACCGCAAACGAGCACCAGCATGGACCACACGCGAGATACTGGATCTGATCGCCATATGGGGAGAGGATTCAGTGCTCGCAGAACTGCGTTCCAAGAGACGGAATGCAAAGATCTTTGACAAGATCTCCAAGGGGATGATGGAGAGAGGCCACAATCGGGACTCCATTCAGTGCCGTATAAAGGTGAAGGAGCTCCGACAGGCCTATCAGAAGACGAAGGAGGCCAACGGACGGTCCGGGGCAGAGCCGCAGACATGCCGCTTTTACGATGAGCTGCATGCAATTCTCGGAGGGGCCGCCACCACTACCCCACCCCTGAGCGTGGACTCCGAGGAGGGGTTAATGTCTTCGTTGCATGACGAATCTGCGGACGGGGAAGAGGAGGAGGAGGAGGACGACGAACTTGTGGAGAGCACACAGCGCTCCATTCTCCCCGACAGCCAGGAGCTCTTTCTGACCCTGACAGAGGTGCCCTCCGAACCCTCCCAAGGCGGCATCGCAGACCCCCTGGAAGGGACCTCTGGTGAGTGAACCTTTTCAAATATCTCAAACATGGTTTAAAACAAGTATTTGTTTAATGATTAATTTGCCCTGGGGACTTGGGATGCATTCGCGGCCAGTACAGCTACTGGAAAAGTCTGTTAACGTGTCTGGGGATGGAGTTGAAATCCTCCAGGGACATCTCCATGAAACTCTCCTGGAGGTACTCCAAAAGCTTTTCCAGAAGGTTTCTGGGCAGGGCAGCCTTATTCCGTCCTCCATGGTAGGACACTTGACCGCGCCATGCTAGCAGCAAGTAATCCGGTATCATTGCTTGACAAAGCTTGGCAGCGTATGGTCCCGGTGTTTGCTGGCATTCAAGCAACATCCGCTCTTTATCTTGCTGTGTTATCCTCAGGAGAGTGATATCGTTCAGGGTAACCTGTTTGAGATATGGGAATGTAATTAGGGGGACAGAGGTGGCCCCGTTCCTACTGGGCTGTTTGCCTGTAGCTGAAAAGAAATCTTTCCCTGCAGTTAGCCAAGCGGGCGGGGGGGAGGGGGTGGATAATGTCGCTGAGTTTTTCGCGTTTGGCTAGCAGGGGTCTTCCCTGATACCAGCCACGTGGTGGGGGGAGGGGTAACGCGATCATCCAACAGAAGTGGATGGGGGGGCTAGTTTGCGATCTGCATGGATCTTCCATGGTACCAGCCACGTGGTGGGGGGAGGGGGTCATCCCACAGAATTGAATGGGTGGGTGGGGGCAAGTTATTATGTTATCTGATGCTGCACGGTAACAGGAAAACCGCAGCACGTAAAGGGCTTTGCTTGCTATGGGAAAGGAGGGCTCTGATTTAATGCAGAAGCAGCAGGACAGTGGCTTACCATGGCTGCATACAAGCCGAATTCTGTTGCCCGGCCCTGCGTCTGCTGTGATCTCTAACACCAAAGCCGCGGGCACTCAATATAAGATGCAAAAAGCGACCTTGTACATTGCTATGTAATGTGAAAAGTGTTCACCGTGAAAGAGTATAAGCATTGTTCTATAAAATGTATCTTTTTACATACTTCTCTCCTTTTTTTCCCTCCTACTGCAGCTGCAAATTCTTCCATCCTCCCGCCCCCAGCACGAAGGCTCTCCCAGATAAGGAGGCGAAAGAGGCGCACCCGAGACGATATGTTCTCGGAAATAATGCAGTCGACCCGGGATGAGAGAGCTAATTTTAACGATTGGAAGGAGACTGTATTGAAATTCCGTCAAGAGGCCAGTGACCGTGAGGAGAAGAGGGACCAGCGGGAGGACATGAGGGACCAACGGGAGGAGAAAAGGGATGAACGTGAGGAGAGAAGGGACGAACGCGAGGAGAGGAGGGACGCCCGAGAGGAGAAGTGGCGGGATGCAACGCTGGGGCTGCTGCGTGATCAGACAGACATGCTCCGGCGTCTGGTGGAGCTCCAGGAACGGCAGCTGCCGGATTACCGGGTGCCGCTGCAGCCCCTCTATAACCGCCCTCCCCCCTCCCCAAGTCCCGTAGCCTCCTCACCCCGACGTGTAAGAACGCGGGGGGGGAAGCTCCGTGCAACCTGCCAGTCCACCCCATTAGAGAGCCCGAGCAAAAGGCTCTCATTATTTTGAATGTTGTTCCTGCCCTGTTCCTTCACTCCTACCCTCCTCCCAAACCCCACCCGGACTACCTGGTTATTTCTCTCCCTATGTTCATTACCCCCCGTTAATAAAAAGTTCTTGATTTGTAATTTGAAAACGACACTGACTTTATTTTTTTTTAAATAAAACTGGGATCGAAGGGGGAAGGGGGAAGGGTGGGTTGCTTACAGGGAATGAGTGAATCAAGTGGGCGGGTTTTCAACAGGGACAAACAAACAGAACTTTCACACAGGAGCCTGGCCAGCACTGAAACTTGTTTTCAGAGCTTCTCTGATGCGCACCGCTTCCTGGTGTGCTCTTCTAATCGCCCTGGTGTCTGGCTGCGCGTAATCAGCGGCCAGGCGGTTTGCCTCAGCCTCCCACCCCGCCATAAAGGTCTCCCCCTTGCTCTCACAGAGATTGTGGAGCACACAGCAAGCTGCAATAGCAATGGGGATGTTGGTTTGGCTGAGGTCCGAGCGAGTCAGTAACGAGCGCCAGCGACCTTTTAAACGTCCAAAGGCACACTCTACCACCATCCTGCACTTGCTCAGCCTGTAGTTGAACCGCTCCTGACTACTGTCCAGGCTGCCTGTGTATGGCTTCATGAGCCACGGCATTAAGGGGTAGGCTGGGTCCCCAAGGATAACGATGGGCATCTCAACATCCCCAATGGTAATTTTCCGGTCTGGAAAGTAAATCCCTTGTTGCAGCCGTTTAAACAGACTAGTGTTCCTGAAGACGCGGGCGTCATGAACCCTTCCCGGCCATCCCACGTTGATGTTGGTGAAACGTCCCTTGTGATCCACCATTGCTTGCAGCACCATAGAAAAGTACCCCTTGCGGTTTATGTACTGGCTGCCCTGGTGCTCCGGTGCCAAGATCGGGATATGGGTTCCATCTATCGCCCCACCACAGTTAGGGAATCCCATTGCAGCAAAGCCATCCACAATGAGCTGCACATTTCCCAGCGTCACTACCTTTTTTAGCAGCAGCTCAACGATTGCTTTGGCTACTTGCATGACAGCAGCCCCCACGGTAGATTTTCCCACTCCGAACTGATTACCGACTGACCGGTAGCTGTCCGGTGTTGCAAGCTTCCACAGGGCTATCGCCACTCGCTTCTCAACTGTGAGGGCTGCTCTCATCTTGGTGTTCTGGCGCGTCAGGGCAGGGGAAAGCAAGTCACAAAGTTCCAGGAAAGTGCCCTTACGCATGCGAAAGTTTCGCAGCCACTGGGAATCGTCCCACACCTGCAGCACTATGCGGTCCCACCAGTCAGTGCTTGTTTCCCGGGCCCAGAATCGGCGTTCCACAGCAAGAAGCTGCCCCATTGCCAACATGATCTCCAAAGCGCCGGGGCCCGTGGCGCGAGACAATTCTGTGTCCATGTCCATGTCCGCATCACTCTCGTCGCCGCGCTGCCGTAGCCGCCTCCTCCTCGCCTGGCTTTTCTGGTCCTGGTTGAGCATAAACTGCACTATAATGCGCGTGGTGTTTACAATGTTCATGACTGCAAACTTGAGCTGAGCGGGATCCATCCTTGCCGAGGTACGGCGTCCGCTCAGTTCAACAAGGAAAAAAGGCGCGAAATGGTTGTCTTCCGTTGTTTTCACGTAGGGAGGGGGAGGATGTTCCCAGAACCGCCCGCGACAATGTTTTTTGTCCCATCAGGCATTGGGATATCGACCCAGAATTCCAATGGGCGGGGGGGACTGCGGGAACTCTGGGATAGCTATGGGATAGCTACCCACAGTGCAACGCTCTGGAATTCGACGCTAGTCTTTCTGCATGGACGCGCACCGCCGAATTAATCCGCTTACTGTGGCCGCGTACAATCGAATTTAAACAATCGGTTTCATAAAATCGAATTCCGTAAATTCGGACTAATCCCGTAGTGTAGACGTACCCTAAGACATGTGGAATTCACTGTGAAATGGGAGTGATTTTTGATTGAGTTTCAATTTGAGCTGAAACTCAAATTAAAATCTTAGGGAAAGTAAAGCCATTTGAATTGAAACCATAGAAGAGGCTCATATGAACTCCTGCTACCTATGTAGGATATTTATAATGGTCCCCACTACTGTCATATATGAGAACCTCACAGTGTTTGGCTTTGTCTTCAAAACACCCCTGTGAAATATGGAAGTACTACTCTACCCATTTATTGAACCCAGGTGTCACAAGTCTAGTGTCCTAACCACTAGACCAGGGATTGGCAACCTTTGGCACGCGGCCCATCAGGGAAATCTGCTGGCGGACCGGGATGGTTTGTTTACCTGCAGCGTCCGCAGGTTCGGCCGATCGCAGCTCCCACTGGTTCGCCGTTCCAGGCCAATGGGGGCTGTGGGAAGTGGCGTGGGCCAAGGGATGGGCTGGCTGCCACAGAATCAAACAGGAAAGATTGCTTCTAAAATAGGCCAGTCACAAACCATTTAGGGCTTTATAAGTCAAAATCAGCACCTTAAAATCCACCCAGAAAGCAACAGGCAGCCCATTGTGCAGAGCAATTATCCAGACATAATACGTGCAGAGATATTGCTATGTGTTATTTTCCTAATTATTGATGGTATTATTTATAAAACAGGCCTCTCCCAGGTATATGAAGAGTACAAAAACAAATACAACAGTCACATAATAAACTGATAAGAAGTAGAACTTCTTCCTCACCCCCACAGGGGCTGCAATTTCCACCCACTTACACTCTTCTCAACCAATACCCTTCTTGAAAACCTGAGAGAACAGAGGTTGTAGCATGCTCTGTCAGATCAAGAGAGGAAAGCAAGTTTCAGAGTGAAAAGTCCAGCACTGAAAATGCCCTTGCTGTCAGCCCCATCCTGTATCTATTCTGCTCAGGTTTTTATACCATTGTCGTCATCATAGTATCTGAGCACCTTCCATTAGTGCATTAACATAAGTAGCATCTGGCACTAGTGGTTCATTCTCTCTCACACATCCTCTCCCCAGGGGGAAAATTTTGTGTGATTGGTTTTTCGTAGGGTTTGGAAGTTTTTCATTATAGTTAGGTACTGCTAAACATTTATGTTAGTGATGGCAGGTCAAAGAAGCATGCCGTGGAACAGAAGATTTGAGGTTTGAGGTGGTTCTTAGTTCCTGTGGGTGTTCGTTCCACAGTCTTGGACCAGCCTTCAAGAAGGCTCTGTCTCCTGCACAGATGAGCTTTCCCCTTGTGGTGGGTGTCTCCATTTTGCCTGAGGAACAGAGCTGTCAGTTACTGTCCTCATCCAAAAGCTTTAGATAACCTTTTAGATCCCCTGGGCCCAGGCCATCAGTCACTTTGAAGATAGGGACTAAGACCTTGAACTTAACTCAATATTCTATGGGAAGCCAGTGTAGAGAGTGGAGGACAACTCTGTGCTTTTAGTAACCTGTGTTGCTGAGGATATTCACAGCAACATTTGGTATAGTTTGTTTCCTAAAGGCTGATGGCTTCATGCCCAGGTATATCACATTGCTGTAGTTCAGTAGAGATGTGATGAAACTGTGTATAATTGAAACCAGGTCACTGTCCACCAGGATGGGAGAGTCTCCTAGCCAAATGCAGATGCCAGAAAGCATTATTCATGGATACTAGTATGTGAGAGCTTAGCATCAGAGAGTAATCGATCCAGGAGAACTCCAAAACTACTTTCTGAATTTTCTGTGTTTGTCTGCACCTAAATCCAAGAAGAACTACACAGTGACTGCAAATTCTTTCAAGTGCTTTCCTTTGCCAACCAGCATAACCATCATCTTGCATGGGTCCAGATGCAACTAGATTTCTGGATTAAACCAGGAGGTTGTTAGCTTGAGGGTCTTGGCTGCTCTCAACTGCCATGAAGACAGGCACAGAGTAGGCAGGGTCTAAATCAGTTATGGCTTTGTAGGTCACAAACAACACTGAATTGCAGGTGGAAACAAATTGGAGCCAGCACAGAACATACAACATAGGTATAATGATGCTCCCTGTGAAAAACACCATCTAGCAAGCACGCCAGCACAAGCTGCACTAGCTGAAGTTTTCAAATGGGCTTCAGGTGTTGCACCATGAAGAGTCCAGCGCTGCATTCCACTCTCTGGTGACCAGGGCATGGATAACTGTGCCCATGTCTACATCTGAAAGGAAAGCTCATAACCTTCTTGCAAAGCACAGACAAGGGAAAAAAGGTGTGCTTGATCACAACTGCAGCATATTCCCAGAACCAACTGGGAATCTAACAAGCTCCGGGAGTGTGAACCTGGAAAACACTTAATTTGAGTGTTGTTGTCTCTTTTAATAGGATTCACACAACAATGAAGTAAGCAAAAATGTCCAATCATTTAATGTAAATTATAGTTGACAGACAATTAAAGATTTAGGGCCAGCTGTTTAGCTGATGTAAGTAGGCATTTCACTAATGAAGTAAATGGTGCTATGCCAACCAGCTAAGGAGCTGGCCTTATAATACTATATTTGGTTAGTAGCTATGGACAAGTAACTTCATCACATGCCATTTGAACATCTAATATTCTTATTCCTCTCTTTTCCCTTCCCTTTTCAAATGCACTCTGGCTCTTCCCTGTTTAACTTTCTTATTTCTTTCTCTGCAGTGAGCAGAGGCTACTCTGCTTCTTGTCATAATTTTTTCAGTTTGTAAGAGATCATGGGGAGCAGTGAGTAACTCCATAATACTTACTTTAAAAAAGGGAAGAAGGAGGATCTGGGGAACTACAGGCCAGTCAGCCTCACCTCAGTCCCTGGAAAAATCATGGAGCAGGTCCTCAAGGAATCAATTCTGAAGCACTTAGAGGAGAGGAAAGTGATCAGGAACAGTCAGCATGGATTCACCAAGGGCAAGTCATGCCTGACTAACCTAATTGCCTTCTATGAGGAGATAACTGGGTCTGTGGATGAGGGGAAAGCAGTGGATGTGTTATTCCTTGACTTTAGCAAAGCTTTTGATACGGTCTCCCACAGTATTCTTGCCGGCAAGTTAAAGAAGTATGGGCTGGATGAATGGACTATAAGGTGGATAGAAAGCTGGCTAGATCGTCGGGCTCAACGGGTAGTGATCAACGGCTCCATGTCTAGTTGGCAGCCGGTTTCAAGCGGAGTGCCCCAAGGGTCGGTCCTGGGGCCGGTTTTGTTCAATATCTTCATTAATGATCTGGAGGATGGCGTGGACTGCACTCTCAGCAAATTTGCAGATGACACTAAACTGGGAGGAGTGGTAGATACGCTGGAGGGTAGGGATAGGATACAGAGGGACCTAGACAAATTAGAGGATTGGGCCAAAAGAAACCTGATGAGGTTCAACAAGGACAAGTGCAGAGTCCTGCACTTAGGA